>VDFB02371014.1:0-175997 GCA_007258455.2 Sequoia sempervirens
AAATTCATCCTCGGAGAATTTAATCAAAATTATCTAAGCAATTTCTCTTGAACTCATCATTCGAAGAAAATTCATCTTGAAAGCACATTTTATTCATTTTTGCCTTAGAAAATTTAAAATTCTCCCTTAGGAAAATTCACAATTTGAGCACTGATTAAATCCTTCACTGAAAAAGTGTCGGCGAAGCTTGAAAGACTTGGAAATCCATTTATCATCACAAATGTTCAGTACCCAGAAGCAAATTTTCTTCAGAATGTCTCGAATCCATGGGTACCCAACGAACGGGTTCATTTAATTTTTTAATTTTGAGCCTTAGAAAATATTATTTTCACCATTTTAAATTGATTCTTCGCCTGTGATCATCCTGTGTTGCCCCAAACTGAAGAACTTGAATTCATCTTGCATTTTTGACTCCATCACTGAGAAAAGTTGTTCTTGCTTCGGAAAATTTATCACTCTGATCTCAAGGCATATTTTCCAAGGGAAAATAATTTGCCTTAGAAAATACTTTAAAATCATCTTGCATTTTGAGAACTTTGCCTTAGAAAATTTTTGATCATCTACCAGCGAGAGAAGTATCATCTTCACTTAGAAAAAATTTTATTCGTTAGGCACGCCTTACTTCTCTCTTGCCATTTGCATTTCACTCCACACTTGGAAAAAATATTTCAACGCCTAGGCAAAATTTTCAACACTTAGAAAATATTTTATTTCCCCTTGAGGCGCCTAGCACACTTTATTTTACTTCCACACTTCACACTTCACCCCTTAGAAAATATTTTAACATCTTATAACTCCCTTCAACATAGGCGTACACTTCACTTAGCATTTTATTCTCAACACCTTCAAATATTCTCTAACACACACATCACCCTCAACGCCTTAGGAAAATTTCCAACCTTTATAACCTTAGGCGCATATCGTACTTTGAGAGGAAATTTAAAAACCACGCCTAGGGAAGCATCCTCAACACTCTCCACCCTTGGCGCGCCTAATACTTACCATCTTTCACCACGCTTTGGGAAAACTTTCATCCCACTTACCACCCTTAATTACTTTTCACATCCAAACATGGGCGCATTTCTATGTAGGAGGAGGATAAACTTGCCACCACGCCTTGTGACCCTTCATCTTCTACGTTTTTGTCTTTACATGCACAAGTTTGGGCGCATTTTGTATAGAGAGGAGGACGAATTTCTTTGACCTTGTTGACTTCTTTCATCTTGAGCGCATTTTTGATGTGGAGGGGGATGAGACTTTCAAACGCCTTGGAGTGACCCTTCAGCTTCCAAATTTCATCTTCACATGCATGTATTTGGGCGCATTTTGGCCCTTGAGGAGGATAAAAACTTTGACCTCGTTGACCCTCTCCTACCTTGGGCGCATTTTCATGCTTGTGAAGGACGAAATTGTTTGACTTGTTGACTCTTCTTTACCCTGGGCGCATTTTGATGTGTGTGAAGGATGAAACTTCTTCCAACATTCTTGGGTGACTCTTCGCCTTCCAATTTTTGTCTTCACATGGCCTAGTTTGGGCGCATTTTGGCCTTGGAGAAGGATGAAAAACCTTTGACCACTTTGACTCCTTTGTGTTTTGGGCGCATTTTGGCCTATGAAGAGGACGAAGCTTGCATCTTGGGCGCATTTGGATGGGGGTGGCGGATTTTTCATACTTAGAAACTTTTTCAACTTTTTCCTTCCTTCTTGGGCGCATTTTGCCCCTGCTGCAGGATAAACCTCTTTGACTTTTGTTTGACTTTTCTCACCTTGGGCGCATTTTGCCCTGTGTGAAGGATGAACTCACACCTAGAAATTTTTCATGCCTCCTCAGCTGAGATGGGCGCATTTCCCTATGCCTGCTGGACGAGACTCCAGACTTAGGCGAATTTTTACCATCCTCGCCAGCTTACGTGCCCTTCTATTTATAGTAAGTTCTCTGAATTTGCACCTCACGAGAATGGATCAGCAGGGAATTTTGAGCGTAGCATCCTCGACCTGATGGCACAGCCGGCCTTTGCCGATTTTAGTCCCGCCACGCTGTTGCTGCTTTGTTGTTGTTTGCGAAGGTGGCTTACTATAAATAGTAAGCTCTTGTTTACACGATAGTTCCCAAGCTCGGAGTTGAAATTTGGATGAGGCTGACCACTCACCACCTGCGTATTTGGTGGTACGACAACGGCCTTTACATGCAGCTGATTTACTATTTTTTATGCGTTTCCAATTTGACTTACTATAAATGGCAGTAAAGTGCTCATTTGACACAGAATTTCACGTGAATGATAGCTGAGGTGATGCGTGTTGGTTTTGCAGGATTTTGAAGATTTTTGACTTTTGATTGATGCACTATTTTTGGGCTGAAATGGGGGAAACCTAATTAGGCACATGCATCCCAAATGAACTCTATTTGCCCTCGTTTTACACGACGATGCATTTCATTGATTACGAGCTGGCACGGGAGGCGGTAGAGGTTTTGCTAAAAATAGCAAGTTCCTTACTGAGTGGGAATCTCCGTTTGCATGTCACACCATCGCGAAGCTCTTGAAAAACCCATCAGGAATCACCCGACATGCAAAAGAAACCTTGACATGCAAACCCTAAAAATAGCCTCGGAAGGCTAAATCCTGAAAGTAGTCGTCTCGTCTTGCATGTTACATCATCGCGAAGGTCTCGAAAAACCCAGAAGGAATATCCAGACATGCAAAGAAAAACTCTGCATCTAGACCCTGAAATTCGTGCCGGAAGCCGGACTGCTAAAAATAGTAAGTTGTCTGTTTTCGCTCAAATTTTGCACATGAGTAGTTTGATATGTTCCGAATGCAGTGTGATGATCGGAATCTCAAAATAGCTGACAAATTGCCCTGAATTTCACACTTACTAAAAATAGTAAGTACCTCAGAATTCGATGAAAATTTCAATTTACTCACTTTACTTGACCTTGAATTGACCAAAAAAGTTCAAAACCCTAATTTCAGACTTGGCCAATATTTTCGCGTTTAAGCTCAATGACGGACACAACCCCCCGAAAGACGGACACCAGAAAAGAGACAGAGCGAGAGAGAGAGAAGAAAACCCAAGCCAAAAGCCGGAACGGAGCAAAAATTAGGGGGTCCCCATCTTGAATGGGGCGATGTGTGAAAAGGTCACAACAAGTTCCAGGAAAGATAGATCCTTTCTATATTTCTTTGCTCATTAATGGTTTCAAATTAAGTAACTGTATTATAGATTCTGGTGCTTCGGATAATGTCATGCCAATCAAAGTTGCTGATTGCCTTGGATTAACTCTTACCAAAACTTTTGGTAATTGTTATTCTATGGATAACAAACAAGTGCCTCTTGTCGGGCAAATCAAAGATGCACAATTCGCCTTTGCAGCCTTTCCTGAGAAAAAGATAAAGATGACTGTTCTTGTTGCGGACGTCCCAGCTTCTTATGGAATGCTCCTTGGACGTAATTTCTGTAAAGATGTAGGAGGTGAGCTCAACATGGATATGACAGAGGCCAGAATTCCTGTAAAAGGTGTTGTGCAGAAACTTGTTCCTGAAAGAGAAACCAAGTTTACAGTGGAGAAATCTGATGACCCGCATGCTCAGATTCTTTTTGAATCAGCTGGTTTTGGGAACTACTATCTCCATATTGATGAGATTTCTGAGTTTGCTGAAGATTGGTGTTCTGCTGATTCTTCAACTCTTTCAATAAATGAAGAAAGTTCTAATAGTGGAGAGGATTCAACACTAGCTGAATATCCCCTTGATCGTATGATAGAAGATGCTGAATCTTCTATTACAGAAAAAGATATTGAACTTCTTCCTCAAGATGAAGAAAATCACTCTTCACCCATGGAAGATGAGAACACTCTTTCTTCTACTTTTGAAGTAGGAGAATCCAGCAGTCTTTATATTAATGATGATTCTAATGATGTTTGGATTCTCGAATTTGATGGCAGTTGTGCTACTAATGGATCCGGAGCTGGTGTGGTTCTGATTTCTCCGAAAGGTCAAATCTTTCCATATTCTTTCAAATTGCAGTTTGCAAATACTAATAACACTGCAGAGTATGAAGCTCTCTTACTAGGTATGAGTGTTGCACTTCAGAGAGGAATTAAAAATTTGCACGCTCAAGGAGATGCGGAGTTGATAATATGTCAAGTAAGGAATATTTATCAGACAAAGAATGATAGACTCCGACATTACCGTAACTTGGTATGGGAGAACATTCAAGATTTTGATGCTTTCAACATTTCAGTTGTTCCTAGAGAATTCAATGATAGAGCGGATTCTCTTGCTGTTTCAGCAACTCTCCTTATTCCTCATCTTGATTTTAATCAAGATAAATATATTGTTGAAATAATCTGCAGGCCTAGTGTTCCAGATAATTGGGACCATTGGCAGATTTTCAATGATGATAAACAGATTATTAACTTTTTACAAGTTGATGATGGTTTTAATAATCTGTATTTTGAAGGTAGCAATTCTTCTTCTTCTTCAGATTCTATGTCAGATACTTGGTCTGAATCAGATGGAGAAATTTGCAGTTAAAGGGGAATAAAATTCCTAAGGGACTGGTATCTTTGGAAAATCTTTTTGACAAGCATGACCGATATATCAAAAAGCAGCAACAAGTGAATTCAGATTCTCCTACGGGGTATGACAAGTATAATATTGGGTCTGAAGAAGATCCCAAGATGGTTAACATTGGTAATAGTTGTACTCCAGAGGAGAGAAATCAGATTATTCAATTGTTACAGCAGTACAGAGATGTGCTAGCTTATTCATATGATGATCTGAAATCTTTTCAGTCAGGAGAAGTTCAGCATGAAATCCCTTTGAAGAGTGATTCAGCTCCTTTCAAACAAAAGCAACGCCAGTATAATCCCAAAATTTCTGGCACTATCTATTCAGAAATCCAGAAGATGCTAGACGCACAAATTATTTTTCCCATTCATCATTCGACTTGGGTAGCTAATATAGTTCCAGTACGTAAGAAGAATGGAGAAATTCGCATTTGTGTGGATTTTCGGAATCTTAATCAGCAGTCATTAAAGGATGATTATCCTTTGCCTATAATGGATCAAGTACTCCAGACAGTGACAGGTTCTCAAATGATGTCTATGCTGGATGGATTTTCAGGCTACAATCAGATTGAGGTAAGTGAAGCAGACAGACATAAAACTGCTTTTACTACTCCATGGGGTACTTTTGCATATCGTAGAATGCCTTTTGGATTAATAAATGCAGGGGCAACCTTTCAAAGAGCAATGGATTTAGCTTTTCGTGGTATCTTAGGAAGGTATATCGTGGTGTATTTGGATGATCTCACCGTCTTCTCAAAAGATCGTGAGAATCATTTATTTCATTTACAAGATGTGTTGGAAAGGTGCCGCAAGCATGGTGTTTCTCTTAATCCTAAGAAGTCTATCTTTGGGGTTACTGAGGGTAAACTTCTGGGACATGTTGTATCAAACGAAGGAATCAAGATTGATCCTGAGAGGGTAAAGTCTATTCAGAATCTGCCTTTGCCATCTAGTAAGACAGCTGTTCATTCTTTCTTTGGCAAAGTGAATTCCTTAAGGAGATTTGTCCCAGATTTTGCTGAGAAAACACGTCATATCATTGATATGATGAAGGGGAAAGCTGTTTTCCGTTGTGTTATCATGGAATCTAGCAGCGCTCGTTCCACGGATAACCCCCCTATGAAACTTGTCTGTTTCCTAGGATTCGTGAAGTTCAGGTACGCATAACGGAGTGATTTTCAAGCCACCTTGAAATGCGTTCCAAAGTCTCGAATAGTCAATTCGAGCATTCCCCCATGTTCGCCTCGCGAAGACCTTCGAAACGAGATCTTTCGCGAAGTTTCCTTTACGTTAGGTGCCAGCAAGAGTGCTGAAAAATAAGGTGGCGAAAGAGTCTTTCACGCCGCTGGCCAAATTAGTAAATTACGGAAACATCTAAAGTAAAATTTAAGCCACTGCACATCAAAGTGAAATTCAAAAATGTAAACCGGCCTCTCTAGGTGCTCTAAATTTTAGCGCCATTACACTTTTTCCTGACACTTAAACTTTTTCTGGCCCTGGCGCGTTTCTTCATCTTTTTTGCATTTTTCGTCAATTGTGCCACTTTTCGTGCCTAAATTTATTGCTCGACTTGAGTTAGGTTTTCGATTTTCTCTTTTGCTTAAAGGTGTTTTAATTCACCATTTTCATTGTTATGATTTTTGTTCTTCCTCTCTTCATGCTGGGCGAGTTTTCTTCAAACTGCAAATACATTTTTTGACATCCCTCTCCAGCATTTTTCGCGTTTCATCTTTGTAAGTTGTTACCCTTGCTTTCTCCTTATTCTCCAATTTTAATGGCAACTCCATGCAGACAAATTTTTCCAACTCAGAGCGCCATTTCCATACATCCCTACATCTGTTTTATCCAAAATATGTCTGAAATGCAAGGGCGCTAAAATTTAGCGCCCTGACATGTTGCACATGTCGAAATATTTTCTAACTCTGAAAAGTGCAAGGGCGCTAAAATTTAGCGCCCCTGCATCAAAGTCATTTTTCTGAGATGTAAGGGCGCTGAATTTTGGCGCCCTTACACTTTTCCCAATTTTTTCTTAAAACACTTACATTTTTTCCCAGTTTTGCTCCAAACCTTGTTTTTTCCGTTTTGTGCATCGTTTTGTGTGCCTTTTCATCCGCTCCACGCTTTCCCATCATCGTTTCTTGCTTCACGCTTCCCAATGCTGCTTTTTCTGCTAACGCCTGTTGATTCACCATCCTTGCAGTTTCTCTCCAGATCTCGTCAAGTGATCCCGAAGGTGATGTCCTTTGATCTTGGTTCTTCCAAATAAAAAGTTCATGCAGGAGACCAGGAAGAAGTATGAAGACTCCGCGCCCAAGCAAAGAAAAATGAAGAAGCTTCCTGTTCTCCAGTGTTAGACATTTCTGGTGCATCCCTTTATGCATCTTGTAAATATTTCTCGACATTTTCGAATGTCCTTTTGTAAATTGTAATTACACCAAGTCCAAAGATGGGCTATTTTCAAACAAATTACACTTTGACTTTGGTCAGTTAGGTGAGATCTCCCAAATTGCTCCTTTCACTTAACTTTCCTGATTTTTCTCAATCTCTTTTCCTTTGCTCATCCCTCTTTCTATATATAATGCAGGGATTTTCATTGTAAATTATCTTCGCCTATTGCAACTAAGGCTGCCCTTTGTAAGCAAACTGTGAAACTTTGCGCTCATATTTTGTGAATGAGATTCAATCAATAAAGAAAAGGATTGCAAGCCACACTTTGCGTTGGATTCAATACTTTTGTAAGTTGATTTGATTTGGTAGTGATTAGTTCGAGAAATCTGAAAGACTCTAAGTGATTGATGTAAACTTTGTGTTACATCTACTATTTAGATTGCATTGTTATTTTGTTTATCATTGGTTGAGTGATCTATAAGACTTTGCGCTTATAATCATTCATGCTCTTGCATGTTCTTGTCGAAGGATCTACAAGACTTTGTGCTTGTAATCGTTCGTGCTAATTGATACTCTTGTTGGATGATCTACAAGACTTTGTGCTTGTAATCGTTCATGCTGTTCGAAGAATTGTTGCGTCTAAGAAGACTTTGTGCTTCTAACGTAGCAAACGGTACGTTTATGCAGATCCGACATTGATAAAGCTACGGAACGACTTTGTGCCTTCGTGAGCTTTCCCATTTTATTTTCTTTTGTTTGTTGTTGATTACTTCTGGTATCTCTACGCTTCGCTTTGACGAGATAGAGATATTGGCATTACTGCTGGTTGTTAGTTTTTAGTTATCAAGAATTCGGAACTTCCAACACGTGAAACATTGTAAACATCTTCTCAAAAAAAGAGAGAAGGATGAATGTAACACACCCCGCCGTGACTTTCGTGTACATTGTGTAATTACTTTTGTGATTTACTATTGTTTCTCTTAGCAGTAAGAAGGGCGCCTCCCCTTTCCGAGAGGAGAGATTCACATCTCACATAGCTGTGGCTGAAGTCCAAGTTGTGTAATCTGTCGAAAGTTGATTACATAATTTTCACCCAACACGTTGGAATGATGAAGGTAAAGCTGCTTTTGCTGAAATTAAAGATGCAATTGCTCACGCCCCAGTGCTGGTTAGCCCAGATTATACTAAAGATTTTATTATGTACAGTTATGCTTCAGAGCATACCATGTCTGCTATTTTGATGCAGCAAAATTTAGAAGGAATTGAGTCTCCCATTGCCTTCATGAGTTGTCCTTTAAAGCTTCATGAGCTCAAATATTCTACAGTTGAGAAGAATGCTTTTGCTGTAGTGAAGGAAGTCAAATATTTCAGGTTCTACATTCTCAATTCTCATACGATAGTGCTAGTTCCGGATACAGCTGTTAAATCCATTTTGACACGGCAAGATTTTGGTACAAAAAGAGGAAATTGGGTGGCTAAAATCCAAGAGTATGATTTAGAAATAAAACCTACCAAGCTTGTTCGTGGCAGAGGTTTATGTCAGCTGATGGCTGAAAGCAGTGCAGAGGAAAGTGAAGAGGAAACTTATGAAGACCTTCCTAAAGTGTTGTTTGTCAGCACTACTGATGAGTGGTATTCAAATATTGCCTATTTTCTGACTTATGGTGAATGCCCAGCTCATCTCTCTTTCAAAGAAAAGAGGAATTTGAAACTCAAGGCTGCAAATTATATTCTTTGGGATAATGGTTTGTACAAAAGGACCCTTGATGGTAATTTTCAGTGTTGTGTTGATAAGGCGCAGCAAGACAGGTTACTTGAATCTTTTCACAATTTGGCTTGTGGTGGCCATTTTTCTCCATCAGTAACTGCTCATAAGATCTTAAGAGCCAGGTATTATTGGCCTACGCTTTTCCAAGATACATATAAATGGGTACGTAAATGTACACAATGTCAGCAATTTGTTGGTAAGCAAAAAATGATGGCGCAGCCATTAAAACGAGTTGTGATAGAAGAGCCTTTCAGGCAGTGGGGAATCGACTTCATTGGCGTTATTAACCCTCATTCAAGTGCTGGACATACTTTTTTTCTTGCTGCAACAGACTATTTCACCAAGTGGGTCGAGGCTATTCCTGTGAAACATGCTACTTCTGAGGTAGTGTGTAGATTTTTGAAAGAAAACATCATATCAAGATTTGGTGTTCCTTATAAGGTCGTGACAGACAATGCATCTTCTTTCTCATCTTATGAGGTAACTCAATTCTGTTTTGATTATAGTATAATATTGGCCCATTCTTCAGATTATTACCCGCAAGGTAATGGTCAAGCTGAATCAAGTAACAAAAATCTGATCACTATCATCCGAAAACTTGTTGATGAGAATCAAAGATCATGGCATAAAGCGTTATATGATGCTTTGTGGGCTGATCGCATTACACCCAAGCGAGCTATTGGCATGTCTCCATTTCAGTTGCTCTATGGAGTAAATGCAGAGATTCCTATTACATTGGAACTTCCAGCCCTCAAGTTGATCAAAGCTGTAGAAGATGCTACATTTGAAAGTTCTCTTGATAAGCGGATAATGTTTCTCTCTCAGTTAGAGGAGCAAAGGTCACAAGTAATGGACCGTATCAATGACCATCAGAAGCAAGTTAAGGCTCTCTTCGACAAAAAGGCAAAGCAGAAGGTCTTTCAAGTTGGTGATCACGTCTTGCTTTGGGATAAGAGGAGGGAACCAAAAGGAATGCATGGGAAATTTGATTCTCTTTGGCGTGGTCCTTTTGTCATCCATCAAGCAATTGGTGAGAATAGCTTTCTACTGGCATATCAAGATGGCACTCCGTTCCCACTTCCTTACAGTGGGCAACATCTAAAACACTACTTTTAGTAGAGTTTTAGGTTAGTTCTTGTATATAAGGTTTGAGTCTTTTAGTCCTTTTAGTCTTTTAAATTTTTAGTCTTTTTAATCTTTTGAGTCTTTTCTTTTTGTGTTTTGTTTAGTGACTCCGTAGCCCAATGAATCCTAAGGCACTTCTAGATTTTGGATTCTACTACCTTCGTCTTCGAAGGCAGTTCCCCAGTCGGAGCCAGCTGTTATCCTAAATTTTTAACTCGTTTCAAAATTTGGGTAACCAATCAAAATTTTCATAAAACTTGAGATTTTTCTTCTCTAAGGCACGCATTACGAGGTGAAAAGAGTGGAAAATCTCTGTTTTAGGTTGATTAACCTTTGGGCTACTCTTTTTCCCCTTTACGTTTCCGTTTTCGTCAATTTCTGAGTTGTTTTTAGTGTCTTTCTGGCTAATTTCGGGTTTTTGGAGCAACTCAGCAAATAGGGAAATTTTAACTTAAAAGCAAAATTGCTAAAGTTTCTCAAAAACCCGAAATTGCTAAGTCTTTATGTTTTTGATAAAAGTAAAATTGTTATTTGATCTTGAAAACCTGAATTTGCTTTAGTGACTTAAAAAGTCCGAATTTTTCACAAGTATTCATTTTTGTCAAAATGAAAATTGCTTTTTGGTCTGAAAAGTGCGAATTTGTTTAAAGTGAAATTGCGTTGGCTTCTTGAAAACCCGATTTTGTTTAAAAAAAAAGCATGTAAAGCTTCAAAAAAAGCCCGATTCATGTTTTTGATGTCATTTTTCATTGCAAAAGCTTCTGAAAAGTCCGACATCTCTCAGATTCGAGCTGGTTGAATTCTTCTTTGCATTTACTTCCCCATTTCATGGAGATTTTGTCGACCTTAATGCCTGAAATTTGGACTTTTACCAGTAAATAGCTGGGTTTCTGTCTTCTTCTCATCGCGTCTAGGGTTTGCTTCATCATTGTTTTCAGTTCCAACTTTTCTTTAGGTATGATTCGCATTTCTTCCTCTTTCTTTTAACGTTTTACTGTTATTTATTGTTTTATTTTTAACATCACTGTCTTTTACACATATTGTTTTAGATTTGACGTCTTTTCCAAAACGCGTTTTTATTTTCTACGCATTTTTTCTTCTTTTTATTGCCTTTACCAATGCTTATTTATGTATATTTGTTGGTATTTTTGTTAGTTTTATCAAAACGCGTTTTTCTTACTGGTTTTCATTATCTTAAATGCGTTTTTCTTTATCTGAAAAGTCCGCCTTCACATAAAAACGCGTTTTTATAATGCGCATTCGTATCATATCTCCTCCATTTCCCTTCATCTCATTTACTATTTCATTTGCCTTACATATACTCCATGTTTTCGTCTTGAACCCTATGCATAACACATATATTCCATCTAAATTCGCCTTTTATTATCAAAATGTGTTTTTCATTACTTTGTTGTTTCAGCAATAATGTTTCAAATTCATTCCATTGCCATATGTCCTTCATCCCACTCGCCCTCTCCTTCATCTCACTGAAATTTTTGCCTTCCATCTCATTTCATATACCTTTATACTCCATACATAATGCATTTTTCACTTTTAAATCTGCCTTATGATAAAAACGTGTTTTTCTCATTTACCATTCCAGCAATAAACTTCCATGTTGCCTTCATTTCATCTTCCATGCTTCGTTTCATCCACTTCAAATATCCATTATCATTTTCCAAAATAAATAATTCACTTTGTCTCTCATTTCGGATTTTTAGCTCAAAAATACAATTTCGGGATTTGCAATTGAAATAACAATTTTCAAAATTGCAAAAAGCAAAAATTGTTAAACTTCTGAAAAATCCCGATTGCCTTTGTGAAAATTGTCAAAGCTCTTCAAAATCCCGAAATTGCAAAAAGCAGAAATTGCTAAAGTGTCAAAAAGTTCCGAAATTGTTGAAGTCATTTGAAAACCCGAATTGCCTTAAAAAGCACAAAAGTTGACCTTTTTGGACGAAATTCCAAATCCAAGCCAAAGATCTCTTTGTCTTGCTGTTTCAAGAAGACAAAATGCTGTTTTTCATTCCACCATTCCATTCATTTCGAATTCATCTTCTTTCGCCTTCCATCTTTCTTCCAAAGTCCATTTCATTGTTCTAGGGTTTGAGTTCCGCCATGTCCTCTCACGTTGATGCTGATGATGTTCTGACCTTATGGGGTTTTCACCGCAGTCTTGCAGATTCCTGTTCAATGACAGACGAGCCAACTTCTCCAGCAGGCAAAAAGATGAAGTATAAATTCGACAAATATCAGAATGAGATTTCTCCATCTCACGTCGTTTCAAATATCGACGAGATCAAAGACACAGAAATCGGGCATGTTGATATGTCTGAATTTCTTGGCAGAGCTGAGAAATCTACTTCTTCTGATATGCAAAAATTGCTGAGGAGTCATATTCATCTGGTGTCTTCTTTTCCTGTTGCTGCCCTAGAACCAGAATTCGTCCTTGCATGTGCAGCACGCTTTGATAGAGAATCCAGAACAATCAAGGATGATGATGGTAATGTAGTTATCAGACTTGATGCTGAAACAATCAACAGAGTTTTCAGAGTTCCTGATGCAACTACTTATTCAGAGATTTCATTGAATAGTGCTCACAGACATTTTGAGCTGAAAAAGAGTGATTGTATTAGACATATCAATTCTAAGTGGCTTCTCAAATCACGACCTTGTGTCACCCGTATACCCAAGTTGTATCGGTCTGATTTCATAGAGGAAATTAATGATATGATCACTCTTCTGAGCAGAATAGCAGGGTTGAAGGTTTCTAATGTGTTTGAAAACTGGATGTATAAGTTCATGGTAGTTATTAAAAAAGCACATCATCCAATTTTCTGGGGAGAAATAATCAGTGACTGTTTGTGTGAACAACTTGCACAGGTTCCTACCACTCTTACCTTCTATATGAATTCATATTTGGTTTATATAGCAGCTTCCTTGAGGCATTTTCCAGGCCTATCTCCTGAAGGTGACAGATCCTTGGTGCCTGTATGGAAATATTATGACCAGCTGACTTTTATTCCAAGTCGAGCGCATTATAGAAGGGTTCAAGATGCCTTCTTTGGTTATTTTATGTGTTTGTTTGACAAAGAACTAGCAAACAACAGGGTGTCTGATGCAGCTTGGAATAAGGTAAATCAATATGGCTGCTTGTTTCTTCAATTTCCTACATTCACTTATATGAGAGTTGGATGCTTTGAAGACCAACCTTATATGCTCCCAAGATATCCAACTGATAAGATCATTCTAATGGAGCTAGGAAGGCAGTTAATGGCAGTTCATTCACGTCAAGCTACGCAACACAAGTCTGGAATTGGTATTTCTTCACATAATCCATTGGTAATCGGCAGGTATTCTTTGACAACTTCTTCAAGAGCCAAAGCAATGGAAACTGAACTTCAGGAGATAACATTGAAGAGATTCCAAGCTAGAGTGGATTTTGATTACAGGAGGATGAAGGATAAAATAAAAAGAGCCTCCTTCACTCATGTTCACCGCATTGAAGACGTTTGGGCAGACCTCCGGACAGAAAAGGATATATACAAAATGGATTATTGCAGGCTAACTTTGGAGCAAATTATTGACCTAAATCTGACTTTAATTCCAGAGGGAGTAATTGATGATAGGCAGATTTTGGATCCTGAGTACGAAGAACAAGGAGTTGCTAATGCTCCCATTCCTGCAATTCAATGGTCTCAAAAGGAATCCGTCTCTATCTTTGATAGATTTCAATCAGTCTTGGCGAACACCAACTCTTGGCTCAAAAGCATAGGTGTCAAGACTATCAAAATCAAAGTTAGAGCTGAAGATGACCCAGCTGGTCCTAGAGGATTGAAATCAGAAATCAGAGAACAATCAAAAGAAGGAGCTTCCTCTTCAAGTACCAGAATCAAGCTGAAAGTAAGCAGAGCTCCAGAACAACCATTGGAAAGGGAAACATCAAAGGGAAAAGAAGTCAATGAAATGCAGATTCAGATATTAGATCAGCAAGAAGAAGACGAGGTTCTTGAGACCTCTACTATTCTAAGTGAGATAACTCCTCACATTGAAGCTTCAATACCAGAATCAGTCATATCTCCTATGTCCCCTATCGACAGTGATGTTGATTCCTTCTCCACCGTTTTTGTTCCTTCTATTCCACCACAAGAGACTTGTCATCAACCTCCATCAGTAATGAATACTCCCATAAGAAGCTTGCCCGATAACTTCAAGAGTATTTTTGACATAAATCCAATCTTTCCAGCCATGTCAGAAATGACTCTTCCAGAAATTGATACCTCTGTAACAAGCTTTGATTGTTTCATGGCCAATCCTAGTTGTAGTTTGTCTTCTAAACAAAACATTGTTGCTGTACAAACCGAGGCACCTTCTAGAATTTCTGTTGTATCACAAACTGAGGCTATTTCTACAGAGACTACAGTTGCTATTTCAGATGTGACAACTTTGGATCTTCCTCCATGGCTGAATTCAATTGCTCCCAAAAGAAAGAAACAGGCAGTGTCTCCTGATATTTTTGATTTCCAAAAATTGAAGAAATCAAAACCAGTGATTGCAAAGAAAGCTAAGACAGTCTCACAGGTTTTTGTTGACAGCAACAGAATGAAATATGCTGAAATTGCAGAGCCTTTAGTTGATAAACCACATGAAGAAATGCAGGTATCTGATTACAAGTTCACAAGAGTCGAATTGGGCAAGCAGACTCATGCCAATATGATGCAGGATGCTCAGAGTTCAGTAACAATTCTGACACAAAGCTATAACGAACTCTTAGCTAAAAAGGAAAAGCTCAAAGAAGACAATGCTCAGCTAGTTTCAGTCATTCAAAGGATTACAGGATCATCAGAGGCAGTTGATTCTCTATCTACAGCTCCTCCAAATGAATCAGTTAGACAATTAGAAAGAATTGCGCAAAAGGCTAAAGCAATTGATTCATGGATAACTCAGCTAATTGAGCAAAGCATTCCAATGATTGAGAAGACGTTGCAAGTTTTCAAGAATGTCAGAATAGCAAAGATAAAGCTGAATCAGACTTTGGAAGCCTTCAAACAAACTTTGGAATCACTTGAGAAGGATTTAAAAATATGGCATGAGATAGATCAAGTTAAGTTACAAATTCTATGCAACAACTCAATCTTGCCAAATAGAGAGAAGTACATAGAATTTGAGGAACTTATGACAAATAGATCATTGGTCATTCAAGATCTTATTAAAGATATCCAGGCCACTTTAGAAATGAATGATGAAGTTCAGCAGGATATTCTTTCAAGTTTTGAGAAGATGTCTTGTACGGTTTTAAATCAAGAAGATGAATTACTTGCAGCTGATTCAGTTATTTCCGAAATGGCAGCCAATCTTCGTCAACAAATGGAATCAGAGCAGTTTTCTATGGATTCAATTCAAAAGCTTGTCAATCATCAGACAATCCTTGAGAAAATGCAAACTACTTACGAAGAGCATAGATTGGCGACTATCAGATACTTTGATGTAATTCTGAAGACAGTTGCAGTGGCCAAGAACACGTTGGGTCCAGATCCGAATGAGTTGAAGACCATCATCAGCAAATTCTTATCTTTCAAAGATAGGAATGAAGCAGATTAAAATTTTAGATTGTTTTATGTAATTTTACTTTCCACAATATATATGTAAAAACAAATTTTGCAATTGCAAGTGTTCTTTCCTTGCAATTTTCGAAAATGTAATTACATGTAAAATCTTACAAGACAAATCACAATTTGGATTGTAATTTTGAATAAGTCAATCGCAATTAGTTATCGGTTGAGAGATTTTCTCAAGTTTGTTGAGATCCTCCCACCTTTTTCTCCAGACCTTCCTCCTATAAATACTTGAGGGGTCTATTGTAATCTTTTATCTTTTTAGCAAGCAAGAAAACTCTACAGAATTTTGTACTCATAAAGTCTTTGAGCTTTATGGTGGAATATTGTGAATTTTCAAGTAATATCAAGAAGCTGGAATTTTAGACTTTGAGCTGAATCCTTGTTTTATTATTTTGTGATTACTTGAGAATTGTTGAAGATTGCTGAAAAGAGATTCGATTTAAATATCTGCAAACTTTGTGCTGTAAATGTGAGAATTGAATTCATAATTAGTGTTAGAAATAGAGAAGAATTATAAGTCTTTGTGCTCATAGTATTTCTCATTTAGAGTAGTTAAAAGATACATTGTAATTACAGTCTTTGAGCTGTTTTATGTTGTACTTTTTCATCAAGTAATCGTTCTGAAAAAGGTTGATAGGATTTCATTCTTCAAGACTTTGTGCTTATTGAATTGTTTTCCCGTCCCGGAGGAAGTAACGGAAGTCTTTGTGCTTTCAGGAAACTTTATTTCCTCTCTCTTAATTTCACTGCACAGCTGTTGTAATAAGTTTTAGTAACATTTACTGTTTCTTTTCTATGAAGAGAGAAGAACATAATCTTTCCTGAAACAAGAGGAACGATTGCTGTCCTACCCATATCAATTTTATTTTGTTAAAAGGGGGAGCCTTCCCTTAATTAGGAGAGTTCAAACTCACGTGCTGTGGTTGAAATCTCAATTTTGTACGCTTTCACAAGAATACAAAATTTCCAACCAACAAGCTGGAAAGTGAAAAGATTGTCTAAGGCATGAATCTCATGCTGCTAGACCCCTCAAATGCGCCCTCTTCAAAGTGGAGGCTAAGAAAATTCTAAGTATTAAAGTTCATCCTCCTGCACATGCCAAATGCGCCCACTTCAAGGAGGTTGATAACAAAATTTCTAAGTGTTGAAGTTTATCCTGCTGATCCCTCCAAATGCGCCCATGCTAAGTCAAGGTGATGAGAGCTCTAAGTTTCAAGGCATGAAGATAAATCCGCCTCATACCCCTAAATGCGCCCATGCAAAGTCAAGATGCTTAAAAAAATTCTAAGTCAAGGCTTTATCCTCCTCCACTATCAAAATGCGCCCATGAAGCTATGGCTTATCCTTCTCCCTATGAGAAATGCGCCCAAGCTTGAAGAAGTCAAAGGGGTCAAACGCATTGAAAGTGCTAATCCTTCAACATACCTTAAATGCACCCATCCTTCTACATGTAAGAAATGTGCCCAAGTTGAGGTAAAGACAAGGGGAGTTACCAAGGCGTTGAAGTCAGTGAAGGTGAAATTGGTGGGTGAAAATTGCCAAGGCGTGGTGAAAATCGTCTTAGGTAAGTGAAATGTGCCCATGCTAGACATAAGATGAGGAAAGTGGCTAAGGCGTTGGTGTTTATTCTTCCTCCATGTGCTAAATGCGCCAAGTCCAAGATGAAAGTGAAGTGGGGTCAAAAATATTTCAAGGCGTTTAGACTTAAATCCTCCTCTATGTCTGAAATGTGCCCAAGGTGAGGTGAATAGAAGTTGACTAAGGAAGGCATTAAAGTAAAAATATCCTCCATAACATACTAGATGCGCCCAAGGTGTTAAAGGTAATGTGCTAAGGGAAATGCACCATGTGAAAGATGAATGGGGAAAATTTTCTAAGACAAAAAAATTCAAATTCCTCCTTGATGCCTAAATGCGCCTATGCTAGTGATTTTATTTGAAATTTTTTCTAAGGCACAAAACTTTACCTCTAGAAGAAATATGCCCAAGTTGAAAGAGTGATGAAATTTTTCTGAGACATGGATAAAATTGGCGAGAAGTTAGAAAAGGCCAGCTTCACGAGGATGATGAAAATTTTCAAGTCAGAGCAGGAAAATATGCCCAAAGATGAAGAATTGGTATAAATTTGATAAAAAAATATTTTTCTAAGGTTTAAAATTCAAAAATTAAATGTACCCCTCCGTTTGGAGACACATGAATTCAACATGTTCTAAAGGGAATTTTCTTCTGGGTATCGAGTGTCTTCGACAAGGAATGGATTTTAAAATCTTCCACTGCTCACCAAGGCTTTCAAGATGGAAATTTTGATCAGCACTTGAATTATGAAATTTTCCTAAGGGAAATTTAAAAATTTTCTAAGGCAAAAAGAATAAAATGTGTTTTCGAGAATAAAATGCCTCAGACAATGAATTTGAAGTGGTTTGACTAGGTGAATTTGATCAAATTCTTCGTGAGACTAATCTTTCAAAGTCGGAGATGAATAAAATTGAGTGTCAAAGCTTCAGCTGGTGAAGTGAATTTCTTAAGAAGATGCAATTGAAGTGAATATTTACAAAAATGAATTAAAAATGCTAAGTACGCCTTGAAGTGGATCTTTTGAAATTCTAGAAGGTCAAGAGTCCAGATGCCAAATGACAAGTGTTGCAATTGCCAGAAGAGGGAAATTTGAATTCCTGCTGTGAAGTAGTGGAAATTTAATGAACTGGCTATACTTAGCCCCTTCTAGAATTCGACTTAGCTATATGAGCTGAGCCTTGTTTCATTTTTCTCCACTAGCTAAAGAATTTCGATTCTAGCTCTGAAGTTGAGATTGCAGTGCAAGCATTGAGGGAGTTCGACTTGAAGTAGAAGAATTGTTGTGTACTAAAGCTCAAGTTAATTCACAGTGTGGAGTAAATTTGAAGTCTAAAGTTGTTGAAAGTAAAGTTGATCAAAGTAGAGAAGTTGTTGAAGCTTGCTAAAGAAAAATTTTTAAGTGTTGAAAGTTGAGATTGCTAGAGGAGAAGTTGAGGTTTGCAGATGAAATATAATGTTGTAGCTTCTCAATTCTAGAAGTCGACTGGCAGCCCCTACATGTTATTTTATTTTTCTTAGTTAATTGTTGATGACTACTTGTTGTTTTGTAGGATGGATGAAGTAAGAGCAACTGACAAAGATAGTAATGCTGCATCCAAGCAAGCTGTTATCAAGAAGCTGAGCAAGCCTTTCTTGCCGGAGTCGAAATTCAATTCGAAGTTGGGCAAGCTGGCTAATACAAAATTGGGCTCTTTCAACATGGAAGCTTTTAAAAGTCGAATGATGGGAGTTGGCAATCATCGTCCTTCAGTCACTTCGCACAATATTGTTTGAAGTGGGCTGTATGCAGCTGCTGGTTTTCCGCCAGCTATTCAGTGTCCAGAGCTAATGATGGAGTGTGCTAACTACTACGATCCGGATCACAGGTCCATTGTTTCACCTGATGGTAGATTGTTCGCTAACCTCACTCCTGCAGCTATCGGCGAGGCATTTGGAATTCCATCACACAAGAGGATGATTTACAAAACAAGAGAGCATGCTGAGCGAATTGTTGATGTGTTTTTCGTGACCGCACCAAACAGCAGAACGAAATAGTTTAGGGCTACTCCATTCTCTCTTGATCAAAGTATTCCGTGTGCTAAGATTGCAAGATAGATCACACGTTCAACTCCAAGGTTCCTTAAGTGCGAATAGACCCAGTTTGGTTGATGTGTATTTGCTATGTTCTTACGAGGGGACTTACATAATTGTTCAGATTTCTTGCAGTTAGCAGCTAATGTATGATTTTGAAGGGGATTCTTGCGTGTACGATTTGGCAATGTAGCTTGTTTTCCTAAAACTAATCAGAAATGTGCGGAAAGTAAAAGAGTTTAGGGCCTAAGAGATTATATTCTATTCTAAATGCAGGATATATGGAGCTTTGTTTCAATAGACTTCAACCAAATTTCACCTAGCCTCACGTCGGACAGCCTCAGTAAAATCGGTGCAATCTTCAAAGGGATAACAAAGGATGTTCAAATTATGATTCAACATGCATACACCATCACAACGACGCATATAAGCATACCAACCACAATTGAAGTTAAACTCAAGGTGATTTCCAGTCGACCACGCAAGGCGAACTTATCATCAACAAGCTGCTAGTGGTATGGAATAAAGTGAAGCTATCTTAATAAAACACCACATATCAAAGTAAACTACTTGCATGAAATTAAGCTACTTGGATTCGAGAGGAAGAAGAGACCTTGCTAGCTATTCATGACAAGACGAATTCCACCATCAATGAAAATATCAATTATCATAAAAAGTGTTACACAACAATCTCCTCAAAAGTTTTCGAAGGGAAAACTTTCTTTCTCTTCCACACTATGCTAAGCAAAATGACTACTATGCAATCTCTCCAATCTCTAGCTCTAATGCTAATGCCTGATCTAATTTCCTGTTCTAATGAATTACAAATGAGGGAGACTCCCCCTTTTATAGCTAGCCAAGTCCCAAAAGACGGCTAGGGTTACAATTAATAGAGTGGCCAGAATCATGCCACCTCAGCCCTAACCCTAAAAACTGCCAGAATAGGGAGTGGTACATTAAATGAATCAAAGATTCCCACTCACTCCCAAAATAGTAAATGTAATAAATGTCCACATTCAGTCTTCTAGAAGATCCTCGTCCAGTAGTGCGTTCCCACTTGCCTTCTCTCTGACTGCCAACTCCACGAATCTGCGAAGCACGTCAACCTCATGAACTGAAATAGGCGGAATGCAATCTAGCTGAAACTCTAATACTGTGACTGAATGCTCATGCCTCATACAAGATTTTCTCCAAGCAGCTAAGGAGTCCTGCGTGTTCGGATCAAAGTGGAGAAAGTAGCAGTATTCTCAAAGTCATCCTGTACAAAGGTCTTAACGTCTGCAAAGAAAAGGCACCAGCAAACCCCTCAAATTATCAAAATTAACTTCATCTGGATTCAGCCTAGCAAATATAGCCTCAAAGGTATTCTGGACTCCATCTATAATATTGGCCATAGCCTTATGTACTCTGGCTGAATCTGCCTGTGCCGCATCGAAGAAACCACGCCCTGTGATTGCCGAAGAATACCACCGAGAGAAATCATATCGGTCATTCTCCTGAATGACGCCTCCATCAATCAGCAACTGCAATGGCACATGCCTCAATACCTCAAGACGCTGGATCACCTTACTCTGATAGATAGAGGCATCGCCCCAAGCATGATCCACTGCATCCATCCGTGTTAAAATACTAGAGGCCTGCTGAAAGGCAGAAGCAAGGTCCTCCATAAATTCTCTGTCTCAGCCACGAACTCCGTGACCCATTTATCTGCCTCCTGTGCCATCCTCCCCAACTCTACCAAGCCGCTGATCGACTCTCTAGGTACATCTGCTGGAGGCTCTATCACTGGTACATCCTGCCCTCGAGAACGAGATAACTGCTGTACATATCCAATTAAGGCTTTGTGTTCTCGTTTCAACCTTTTATATTTCCCTTCTTTCTTGAACAACCTATCCTTGAGGGCGAGGAAGGAGTTATCACACTCCTCAACAATCTGCGCACCAGTAGGGCGTCCCAAGTCTAGAGTCGTGACCACATAATTCTCAGGAACTGCTTCATTCCGGTCACACTCAACTCGTGGAACGAGCAACGTGAAGTACGAGAGCCATCCTCGGTGGAGATCTTGAATTTTTTTGCTTTCTTCTGGTGGAGGTGCCTGATTGGTTCAAGAATTCCTCCATCTCAACTTGGATCAAGCTCCTCACTAGGGCTTCTTCTCATTCTATCTTTAAGCCAATCGGGCACCTCATACTATATATCGAAGGGCTGCTGCTCCTGTGCCTCGACCTCTCTAACCTGTTCAACTTCTTCATCATTCTGCGAGGCTCATCGTCCTGTTGTGACGTTTTTCACACATCGCCCCATTGCAAATGGGGACCCCCTAATTTTGGCTTTGCTTTTCGTTCGTTTTGTCGTTGTCTCTCTTTTCTACTGTCTGTCTTTCCGGGATTGCGCCCGCCAGTGGGTTTAAACTTGAAATATTGGCCAAGTCCGAAAAATTAGGGTTTTGAATTTCCTAGCCAACCTGAAGTCAAATAAGGTGAATGAATTGCAAATTGAGCTTAACACGGTTATTGGTATGTTTCCAGCAGGTCTCCACAGAAATTCCATTGAATTATGGCAACTTACTATTTTTAGTAAGTGTGCAATTACAGGCAACCCGTCAGCATTTTTGAGATTCTGACAGTCACACTGCGTCTAGAGCACATCAGGCTACTCACAGGTTAAATTTGAACTAAAATGGACAACTTGCTATTTTTAGCAGTACAGCTTCCAGAGCATATTTCAAGGTCTTAATGTTATATTTTCTGATGCATGTCCGAAGATTCCTTCTGGGTTTTTCGAGACCTTCACAGTGATATGACATGCAAAACGAGACGACGACTTTCAGCATTCGGCCTTTGGAGGCCAAAATTAGGGTTTGCATGCAGACATTTTCAGCGCATGTCGACATTTTCTTTCTGGGTTTTCCAAGAGCTTCGCAACGATGTAACATGCAAATGGAGCTGACCACTTTTCGGAAACTTACTATTTTTAGCCAGTGCGTGCATGTTGAAGATTTTTCTGGGTTTTTCTGGGTTTTTCAAGATTTTTCGGGCAGTATGACATGCAAGATCATCCGGCAGCCGGTCAGTCACTTTTCCGGCCACTTTCTATTTTTAGCAGGTATTACTTGGGCAGCAGCTCGACGCTTCAGAAATGCAAGCTGATCCTCATGCAACTAAAACGACGTCAAACGGAGCTCATCTAAGCAACATGCACAAAATTAGGGTTTCGAGCTTCAGCGCTAAAAATGAGGAGTCAAAGATCAAAATGGTCAAAACTGAGGTATCCATCATAATCAGCATCCTTTTGAGAGTCTGCTGGCAAAATTTGAAGGCAATCGGAGAACTTGCTATTTTTAGTAAGATATTCTCGGCGCAGGCTATAAATAGAAAGTTGATCTCGGCGTCAGCATACATGGGCAAGTTCACCACCGAGGGGCACACTGTCCAAATTTCAAAGCAAACGGAGCTAAAGAGATCTCAGAAACATGCACTTACTATAAATAGTAAGTCACCTCAGCAGCAGCTATAATTGGCAGGTCAGCACCAAATCTCAGCAAATACAGGTCAAGCACGTGATGAGGAGCCTTTGGCGCAAATTCCAAAGCAAACAGAGTTACAGAGAATCAAGAATCGGGCAGTTGCTATTTTTAGCAGGTCAATTAGGGTTTCCTAAAATCAAGGGCGGAACCCGACATTCACGAAGAAACAGCATCCAGCCACGATCTCCACATTTCTGGCATTCAACAGATGAAATTTGAAGACTTTCTGAGCAGTTGCTATTTTTAGCAGGTTGCTAAAAATAGCAGGTGCAGGCAGACATCAGGCTCCGACAGCTCAGTTACATCCCGAGAGTCAACACAAAGCAAAATCAGGCCTTTCAAGAGTCAAAAGTCAATTCAAAGCATAAAATTTGAAGAACTTTCTAAAAATAGCAAATTAGGGCAGGCATGAACGAGTCACTCCAAATTTGACAAATGGCATAAAATTCACTGAAATTGATGAATTTTCAAGTCCGGCAAGTGAAAAATTCCTTTAAAGGCTGGAGGCTGGTGGAAATTTTCTAAGTCACACAAAATGGAAGCTCCACTGGTAATATGCGCCCTTGAGCTTCAAGATGGTTGAAAATTTTTCTAAGTCACTGAAATTGGAACCTCCTATGGTAAAATGCGCCCTTGAAGGTAAATATGCCATGAGAAAAATGTTCTAAGTGCCAAAAAGTGAAAGTTCATGCATCCATTTGCGCCTGGAAGGGGTCTTGAAAATAGCCAAGGTAAAATTAAAAGTTCAAGGCATTATGTGCGCCTAGGGTGACAAAAATGAAAGTCAGAGGTCTCAAATGCGCCCCAACCAAAACTGGAAGTTGATGTGGTCAAATGCGCCTTGGAGGATAAAGTGAGCAAAGGCGTGGCTAAAATTCCTAAGTGTTTAAAATTAAAACCTCCATAGGCAATATGCGCTTGGGTGTTAAAATGAAAGTTAGACACATGATATGCGCCTATGTTAAAAATGAAAGTGCCAAGTCCAATATGCGCCCATGACACAAAGTGGAAGTAAGACACTTAAATGCGCCCAACTTAGATAAGCTAGCGAAAAGTTTCTAAGGCAAGTAAAAATTGAACGGAGACCCAAGCAAATGCGCCCAATGTTAAAAGTGGATGCTTGATAGGCAAAATGCGCCTAAGTGTCAAATTGATAGCAGGCTAGGTGTTATGCGCCTTTAGCAAAAGATGAACGTTGCATCCATCAAAAAATGAAACCTTGGAGGGTGATTTGCGCCCAAGCTATAAAGTGAAAATACACCTTGTCAAATGCGCTTGGGACAAAAGTGAAAGCTCCAGCAGTGATATGCGCCTAGGAAATGATTCTTAAAAATATACTAAGTGTTGAAACTGAAAGCAGGCTGGGTGATATGCGCCCATGGTTGAAATTGAAGCTTGAACCTCTAGATGCGCCCATGATGAGATTGAAAGTTGCAGGTGGTATATGCGCCTCTGAGTGACAAAACTGGAAGTTGCCTATTGCAGATGCGCCCAAGCAAGTAAAGTCATGAAGATTTGCCCTTGAGCTTGAAGCTAAGCCGAAATTTGGCTAGGCCACAAAATGAAACTCCACTCACCTAAATGCGCCCCCAGCATCATAGAGTCAATCTAGAGAGGCATACATCATGTTCGCCTGGAAGAAGAGAGGAGCTCGAAAGTTTTCTAAGACACTTCAGATTTGAAGTTAAATACCTCAGCCACGCCTGGAGAGATGCTTGAGAAATTTCCTAAAATAATTTTGATTTGGCATAGCATTAAATCGAAACCTCTGTATGCCATATGCGCCCTTGAAGGAAATGAGTTTGAAAGTTTAACACCTTGAATGCGCCTCAGAGGGAAAATGACTCAGAAAATTTTCTAATTGTTAGAGAAATGCGAGTTGGAAGTATTATTTGCGCCTTAGCAAGTCAAGAGGGCACTCAAACTCGAAGCTACTGCTATCAAATGCGTCCTTGAAAGTTGCAGGAGTTTGAAATTATCCTAAGGCGTGGAGAACTAGAAGCTTAGACCACCATTTGCGCCTTAGCTTGGAGTGCATGAAATTTTGTCTAAGGCGTGAAAAACTCAAAGCTTGAAGTATGATTTGGGCCAGTGATGAAATGCGCCTTGGAGATGAAATCATAGGAAATCCGCCTGAGTCATGAATTGAATGCTCAACTCCTCAAATGCACTTGGCGTGAAAATTGAAAGAAGACATATCAAATGCGCCCCAAACTAAATTTAACCCTTGTGATTTGCGCCTAAAGCATAAATTATAAGCTCAAGCTTGGAAATGCGCCCTTGAGACTAAAGAGAATAAATTGATAAATTTCGCCTAAGTATTGAAGGCTGGAAATAGCATGGTCCAAATGCGCCCAAAGCCTTGAAAGGAATATTAAGTCACAAAAATTAAAAACACCACATACGCGCCCACCTTTAAGAAGAAAGATTGAATTTTAAATTTTGAATGGGGCGTGTGAAGTATGAAACAAAATGCTAGGCGCTTTTATTTATTTTTATTTTTTTCCTCTCAAGTGTGTTATGCGCCTAAGGTTTTAAAGGGTTGGAAAATTTCCTAAGGCGTTGAAAGTGATATGTGTGTTAGAAAACATTTGAAGGTGGTGAAATAAAATGTCAACTGTTGTTATTTTCCTAAGACATGTGAAATTTAAATGTTCTAAGGCGTTAGAATCTTTAATGAAATTGCCTTTCACGTGTGAAGTCAAATCCAAAATGGCAAGTGAAGATGAAATGTACAAGGCGCCTCCGAGAATAAGATTCTTCTAAATGAAGTCAATAAAAATTTCTCTCTCTGGCAGATGATCAAATTATTTTCTAAGGGAAATTTTTCAAAGTGCAAGATGATTAAAATATTTTCTAAGGCAAATTATTTTCCCTTGGAAAATACGCCTAGAGCTAAGAGTGATAAAATTTCTCCGTGGAGCACGAGCCAATTTTCTCAGCAGTGGAGTCGGAAGTGAATGATATTGCACAGATGAATTCAAGTTCTTCAAGAAGTTGGAGCAACAGGAAGATCACGAGCGAAGGATGGATTTAATTCGACAAAATAATATTTTTCTAAGGTTCAAAATTCAAAAATTGAATGAACCCGTTCGTTGCGTACCCATGAATTTGATGTGTTCTGAGAGAAATTTTCTTCTGGGTATTAAAGATTGTTGATGAGGAAGGGATTTTAAAATCTTCTACACTTTGTCGAGGCCTTCAGGGTGAATATTTTTAATGGGCGCCAGGTCGATGAATTTCCTAAGGGAAATTTGAAAATTTTCTAAGGCAAGGAATAAATGATGCTGTTGAAGATAAAGCGCCTTGGCAGATGAATGTGAAGGCGATCGCCTTGATGATTTTTGATCAAATTCCAGATGAAAGAATTTCTTCTCAAGCCAAAGTTGAATGAAATATCAGAGTGAAGTGCGCCAGGCAGAATGCAGGATGGGTTGAAAATTTGGCTAAGGCACGAAGAATTTGAACGTGAAGTTGGCAAAGGAAAAACGATGAGCCCTTGAAGATCAAAGCGAGAAAAATCGGGTAAGGTGAATTTGTGTTATGAAGTGCTCTAATACTCTTCTCCTCGCTTGTTTTGCAGGAGGAACATCGAGGCCAAAGCACGATGTTTGGAGGTGGTGAAGCACGATGATATTACGACCTTCGGAGGAAGATAAAGTTTTGAAGGGAAGTTGCAAGAAATGGCTAAGTGTTGGAGTTTCTCCTCAAGAGTCCAATGTGCGCCCAACACAGTCAGATGGATGGCAAGCGGAAATGATCTAGTCCAAAACTGAGAAATCCTTCAAATCCAAGAGTGGAAGTTCGAGCAAGATTGAAGAACGACATCAAGAAGAAGATCAAGAGCCGTCGGGCTCCAGATTCTATCAAATTCTATTATCTGAGGTGGCAATCTTAAAGACTCTTTTACCCCCCTCCAAGTGATCGACAGAATTGGCTGAGTACGAAGATCAAGAACAGTGTGAACGCGTCTACAAACGGAATCTTCTAGAAGGAATAATGGACATTATGGCTCATTTATTACCCCACTCTCTTTTGTGGCGGTTTTTAGGGCAAATCATGTTTAGGGCTGAGGTGGCACGATCTGGGCCATCCAGCCGATTGTAATCTGAGCCGTCCGTTGGACTTGGCCAGCTATATAAAGGGGGAGTCCCCCTCATTTGTACCTCATTAGCTTAGAGTTAGACAGTAGACATAGAATAAGGGACAACTTAGAAGTAGATTGATAGTGTAGTTGGAGGAGAAGGAAAGTTTTCCTTTGAAAACTTTTGTAAGAAATTGTCGTGTAAAACTTTCATAATAAAAGATCTTTCATTGATGGTGAAATTCATCTTTGTTGTGGATAGCTAGCGAGGTTTCTTCATCCCTTCTACTTCAAGTAGCGTAGAGTAGCGTAAATTTCATTTTCATGCAAGTAGAAGATAGTAATTGTGGAATGTGGTGTTTGATCTAAGCAACTTCGTCTATCCATACCACTAGCGTGTTTGCTGATGGTGAATGCGCCTTGCGTGGTCAACTGGAAACATTGTGAGCCTAACTTCAATCACAGTTTGAATGATGGTATGCGTCGTTGTGATGGTATCTTCATGTCAAGTGGTGGTTTGAACACCTCTAGTCATCTCCCTTGAAGATTGCACCGACTCCGTGGAAGCTGTCCGATGCGAGGCAAAGCGAAGTCCGGTTTGAAGCTGGCGAAGATTGATCGCCATATCCCACACCTTAGAATAGATTTAGCTTCCTAACCCTACCCCATTTCATTCAATATTTTCTGGTTAGAATAGGAAACCCGCGCTTCATAAACAAATCTTTCGAGCATTTGAATTCCTTTCTCCGCTGCCGAACAATTCCGTAAGTCCCCTTGAAATACCAGCAAATCACATCGAGCCAAACTGAGCCTATTCGCACTTAAAGAACCTTGGAGTTGAACGCACGAACTTTCTGGCAATCTTAGCGTGCGGAATACTTTGATCAAGAGAGAATAGGGAAGCCATTGGCGACTTTATTCTGCGTTGGTGAGGTCACGAAAATCACATCAACAGAATTGGCGCTAGAAGGAGGGCGAGCTTCGAATAGTTCCAGAGGCTAGAAGAAACTAGTATGAGCTTGGAAGTTCCAAATCAGAGATATGTTAGATCTCTCTTATGTCAAAAAAATCCAAAAAAAGTGAAAAGTTGAAAAATTCAAAAAAATCAAAAAAATGGAAAATCAAAAAAGAGATTTCTCAATGGATGGGCATATTTATTGCTCTCAACACAGTCTTGTGGATATTGCTCGGATTCATGAAAGATTGAATGCACAACTGTGGCCCGAGAATTTGTCTAAGTTTGCTTTGCCAGGAAGATGTCGAATTCATGAGACCTCCCAGCACGAAGAAATCAGTTGTTTAACATTCCTCTCAAGGATAGAGCTTGTTCTCCAAGGGAAAATTTTCTTTTGGGATGTCCCCAAGCCAGGAATATCGGATGTAGAACCTGATGATTATAGCCTTCCAGAGGTTGTGGAGGAAGCCTTCACGAGATTCATACTTAGGATCCAGAATCAGTTGGAACTTGGAAATGCTTGCTTGAAAGGTGTTTTGCTCCCTCGTTGGTGTCGGATTCACAACGCGCCTCATCCAGAGTTCACTTGTACAACATGTGAAGGAGCCATCAACTTCGCCAGATGTCGCCTCGGATTACCAGTGCTACCATATGGATTCTTCAAAGACAAAGGATGGATTGAGTATGCCACACAAACATTTTGGGCACCAAATGAAGATGATACCCCAATATCACCCAACGACAAGGAAAATGAGTCACAACAGGATGATGTGACTGAGCTTAGGGAGCAAGCGGATGAAGATTGTTCCTACATCACGCTAGAACAAGAGGCTGTAGGAGCAAACATCAAAGAAGCAATAGGATATATCCAAGGAGGAAACACCCAAGGCAATCGTCAGCATACAGAAGTGAATGAAGGTACTAGGTTACGAGTTATTGAAGATCATCAAGGATCGGCAATGGAGGACTTAACTCAAAGTATAGATGCTGTGAGAAATTTTCAATGTTCATTCACTCAAGGAGGGGAACGTGAAGAGGGAAGCAATTTCGGTGCACTTCGAGAAGGGACGCCCCTCGATGAAAAAGTTCAATCATGCATAAGTGAGGTGGAAGAAATGGTAAGCAGCTTAAGGCAAGATGATGTGTTTGACGATCAATGGGCTACTAAGATGGAGGCAGAATATGAAAGGCACTTCGCGTCAGCACTTGATCCATTATTCACAGTCATGGAGGAGTTGCTTGATGAAATTGAAACAAATGAAATACTGCTTGATAAAGAGATGGAAAGTGAAGAGCAATTCGGGTTGGGGCTTGAGCCATTGTTAGGTATTCAAAAGGAGCCAGCGCGTGAAATGATCCAAGTTTCCAAATGCTCTCTTGAATTGATTTCCCTCCCCACTCCTCCCAGTTTGGATCATCTACACGTTTTGGATGCGAGAGGTTTGGTTCACCATCAACTTCGGCCTCCTGATGAAGCAATGGGCGACAGGCAAGAATTCATGCTAGCAAATGAAGACCACCAGGTTATATCTTTCCCCACTATTGATTACAAGGAGTATCATTTTGATTATGGAGATTTAGGGAAGAGAACTTGTTTATGGATAGATCATGGTCCAGATGAGTTGCCACAGCTACTAATCTTTCCTGAAGTTTTGCCTGAATTTCAGATTTGTCCTTTGAAAGAATATTTTTCTGAGTTTAAAGATGAGTTTGCAAAGCTTCGCACTATTACTACTGCTTTGCTATTACTGAACATCCTGAGAAATCATGCTAGGAGTTGTATATACTTAGGTCCTTTGATTGTTGTTCACTTAAAATTTTTGTTTTTGTTTAGATTAGTTGTCTTGCTTTCATAGTTTAGTTGTTGCTTTCAATAAACGGGGATCCCATTTGTGAAGGGGGTGTTGTGTTTGCCAGGGCCCAGAACAATGTTGGTCCATTTCTTAGATAATTATTCAGGAAGTGCTTTAGAATCTGAGGTTGTTCTTTCAAGTTTTATCATTTGGTTAGGATTTGTACTTGACTTGGAAGGGAATCATCTATTGTGTCTTGACACCAAGTCTCGCGATTACTATATTTCACACACATGATTAATTGCTCTAAGTCATTAAGGTTTCTTAGGAGAAGTCTCGGCAAGTGAAAATTTTACATCTTGCTTCAGCGCCACTACAATTCTCAAACCCATTGGAGGCTTCATTGCTTGCCAGCCAGTCAAGGGATTGATGGAAAAATCAAATGAAGAAAAGAAAATGTGCTTAAAAGAAATATCAAAAAGAAAATGAGAAAATGAGAAAATGAAAAATGAAAGAAATATTATGAAATATTGGTTTTGGGAACATGCGGGTAACTCCACCAGGGCTATGGACGCCCGGCCGGCAGTGGAGCAATATTCGTGGGAATTGTAGCGACAACCTCGTCGGGGCTATGGACGCCTGACTGGCAGCGAGGCAATGTCCCGGATGCTTTTGAAGTTAAGATATTTATTTAACTTGCCACGACGGATTCTGGGAACTTCACTGGTCTTTTGAGCTGGAACAAACACATATGCACACACTTGTAATCAAAAGATGAGGTGCCTTGATCCAATTTAGGATTTTTCTTCCCTTTTAAGTATATCCCCCCTAGTCAATTGATGGGTCTTGAAAGAGTTATCCAAGGGTTCTGAGTATGGAAATGTTCAGGAACATTTATTCGGGTTGGGGCTAATGTTGTGACGTTTTTCACACATCGCCCCATTGCAAATGGGGACCCCCTAATTTTGGCTTTGCTTTTCGTTCGTTTTGTCGTTGTCTCTCTTTTCTACTGTCTGTCTTTCCGGGATTGCGCCCGCCAATGGGTTTAAACTTGAAATATTGGCCAAGTCCGAAAAATTAGGGTTTTGAATTTCCTAGCCAACCTGAAGTCAAATAAGGTGAATGAATTGCAAATTGAGCTTAACACGGTTATTGGTATGTTTCCAGCAGGTCTCCACAGAAATTCCATTGAATTATGGCAACTTACTATTTTTAGTAAGTGTGCAATTACAGGCAACCCGTCAGCATTTTTGAGATTCTGACAGTCACACTGCGTCTAGAGCACATCAGGCTACTCACAGGTTAAATTTGAACTAAAATGGACAACTTGCTATTTTTAGCAGTACAGCTTCCAGAGCAGATTTCAAGGTCTTAATGTTATATTTTCTGATGCATGTCCGAAGATTCCTTCTGGGTTTTTCGAGACCTTCACAGTGATATGACATGCAAAACGAGACGACGACTTTCAGCATTCGGCCTTTGGAGGCCAAAATTAGGGTTTGCATGCAGACATTTTCAGCGCATGTCGGCATTTTCTTTCTGGGTTTTCCAAGAGCTTCGCAACGATGTAACATGCAAATGGAGCTAACCACTTTTCGGAAACTTACTATTTTTAGCCAGTGCGTGCATGTTGAAGATTTTTCTGGGTTTTTCTGGGTTTTTCAAGATTTTTCGGGCAGTATGACATGCAAGATCATCCGGCAGCCGGTCAGTCACTTTTCCGGCCACTTTCTATTTTTAGCAGGTATTACTTGGGCAGCAGCTCGACGCTTCAGAAATGCAAGCTGATCCTCATGCAACTGAAACGACGTCAAACGGAGCTCATCTAAGCAACATGCACAAAATTAGGGTTTCGAGCTTCAGCGCTAAAAATGAGGAGTCAAAGATCAAAATGGTCAAAACTGAGGTATCCATCATAATCAGCATCCTTTCGAGAGTCTGCTGGCAAAATTTGAAGGCAATCGGAGAACTTGCTATTTTTAGTAAGATATTCTCGGCGCAAGCTATAAATAGAAAGTTGATCTCGGCGTCAGCATACATGGGCAAGTTCACCACCGAGGGGCACACTGTCCAAATTTCAAAGCAAACGGAGCTAAAGAGATCTCAGAAACATGCACTTACTATAAATAGTAAGTCACCTCAGCAGCAGCTATAATTGGCAGGTCAGCACCAAATCTCAGCAAATACAGGTCAAGCACGTGATGAGGAGCCTTTGGCGCAAATTCCAAAGCAAACAGAGTTACAGAGAATCAAGAATCGAGCAGTTGCTATTTTTAGCAGGTCAATTAGGGTTTCCTAAAATCAAGGGCGGAACCCGACATTCACGAAGAAACAGCATCCAGCCACGATCTCCACATTTCTGGCATTCAACAGATGAAATTTGAAGACTTTCTGAGCAGTTGCTATTTTTAGCAGGTTGCTAAAAATAGCAGGTGCAGGCAGACATCAGGCTCTGACAGCTCAGTTACATCCCGAGAGTCAACACAAAGCAAAATCAAGCCTTTCAAGAGTCAAAAGTCAATTCAAAGCATAAAATTTGAAGAACTTTCTAAAAATAGCAAATTAGGGCAGGCATGAACGAGTCACTCCAAATTTGACAAATGGCATAAAATTCACTGAAATTGATGAATTTTCAAGTCCGGCAAGTGAAAAATGCCTTTAAAGGCTGGAGGCTGGTGGAAATTTTCTAAGTCACACAAAATGGAAGCTCCACTGGTAATATGCGCCCTTGAGCTTCAAGATGGTTGAAAATTTTTCTAAGTCACTGAAATTGGAACCTCCTATGGTAAAATGCGCCCTTGAAGGTAAATATGCCATGAGAAAAATGTTCTAAGTGCCAAAAAGTGAAAGTTCATGCATCCATTTGCCAAAAATGTTCTAAGCTGTCCGATGCGAGGCAAAGCGAAGTCCGGTTTGAAGCTTGCGAAGATTGATCGCCATATCCCACACCTTAGAATAGATTTAGCTTCCTAACCCTACCCCATTTCATTCAATATTTTTTGGTTAGAATAGGAAACCCGCGCTTCATAAACAAATCTTTCGAGCATTTGAATTCCTTTCTCCGCTGCCGAACAATTCCGTAAGTCCCCTTGAAATACCAGCAAATCACATCGAGCCAAACTGAGCCTATTCGCACTTAAAGAACCTTGGAGTTGAACGCACGAAATTTCTGGCAATCTTAGCGTGCGGAATACTTTGATCAAGAGAGAATAGGGAAGCCATTGGCGACTTTATTCGCGTTGGTGAGTCACGAAAATCACATCAACCGTCCTCAAGTGGCTGAGTATCACCTGACACTATATCATCATCATCGTTCATGGCCTCCTCTAATTCTTGCTGAAACTGAGGGTCAGTAATGGTCCCCTCATCATCATGCTGATCAATCCTAACAGGTATGTTGGCACTCTGGCCAACCGACTCCCTCCGCGGAGGCTGAATATCATCCTGTACTACTGGCACCTGATTCAATACAATCCTCTGATCAGCAAATAAAGACACCTCCTGTATACTTGGAGAACGTGTCTCCAAGGGTGTTGCCACTGTGACTCGTGGAGGCTCTGGCTGAACTATTTCCTTCTTCCTGGACTCTGGACCTCTTGTGATCTGTTTCTTTCTTCCTGTGGTGGGCGTCCTGTGATCTCCCATCATGTTGTAAGTCAAGGCAATTGACCTACTCTTCAATCTGTTTACCCGTCGATCAACCCATGCTCTAGTAAATGTCATAACTGGGATGGAAAGAGTATCTAAATCTGCAACCTCGGGCTCTGACCAATCGGGAGGTGGAAGCGGAGTATCTCGAACAGCTGCATAATTCGGATGGACTACATCCATATCCTCATTGACCTGGTCCGGAACTGGCACAACCTCGCACTCCCTGATCAGAGTAATCGGCAACCGAGAGAACATTCTCTTCCTTACTTCAATTTCATCAACTGCATCAGCCCAATAATCTTCTATGGTGGCCTTATGCTTGAACTCCTCCGACAGAACCCAATTGATGTTATGATGTGGGTCGTAGTGCTGTCGGCTAGTATGATATGAGAAATGATAAAACTGAAGCTCACTTTCAGCTTCTCTAGCTGCCTGTATCGAAGGACACACCTCATCCGAGTTGCCCATCACAATTGGAAACTCTATCCCTCCTTTCTTTTTCTTCTTTTGGATTTTGTCAAAGGCTAGCAACTGTCTGGATATCTCTAGCATCAATATTCTATCTGTCGGGTACTTAGGCAGCCTATATGGGTACGAGGAAAAACCTTGCAGCCTAATGTATGAAAATCTCGGAAATTGTATAAACCAGCATCCATACCTCTCAATCAACTCCTGGGCTTCCTTCGAGATTCTGTGTTGCAATCGCTCCTGAAGCAGCCTCGTGATGTACATGGTGAATGAGTCGTTGACACGCTTGTAGTGGGTTGTGCTCGACAGGTGCAATTGTGGACAGGCATCATAGATTTTGAACTGATGAGAGCCGCATCCAACAGGTTCTTTGTAAGATATCCCCCTATACTTCGTCATCCGTGCCAACATATAAATGACATAGGAGCTCATATAAAATGTCTTCGTTCTCCTCAAGCCCAGGAGATGCTCGTGCAAGTTGTCACTGATCATTGCAGCCCAATTGACGTAATCTTTTCCTTCCAGCACGAGGTTGATGTAATAGAACATCCAAGGCTCAAAAATAAATGATTGTGGGCAACCTCCAACCCTGCTCAGCATCATGATGAGATCGCAGTATTCCTGCTTCAAGTCATCCGCTATGATTTGCTTGGGCAACTTCGTTCGAGAAGGCTTGGGAGTGCTCATCCAGTGGGTATTAATTGTATCCATGCATCGCTCAAAAGCAGAAGCATACATCCGCTCAGCCCGTTCTCTGGACTTGTAGATCATATTCCTATGCACCGGGATCCCGAAAGCTTCACCAATGGCTGCCGGAGTGAGATTGGAAAGCACTTGGCCATTTGGTGACATGATCGACCGGTGTTCCTTCTCGTAGCAATTAGCACATTCCATTATCAGCTCCAAACACTATATAGCTGGCGGGAAACCAGCAGCTGCATATAGTCCACTTCGGACGATGTTGTGCGAAGTGACTGAATCCCGATGACTTCCAATTCCAAACATCTTGTTCTTGAAGGTCTCCAGGTTGACGGAGCCCAAATTGGTGTCTGTCAACTTGCCCAGCTTTGAGATGAATTTCGATTCCGGCATGAATGTTTTACTCAGCTTCTTGATCACTGCTTGTCTTGAGGCACCATTGTCCTTTCCAGTTGTCCTCGCTTCAGCCATCTCAGCTTCTTTTCCCCAATAAGTTCGAACTTCAACACTTAGAACAGATTTCTAAGTAGACTTTGATGGCTTCACTTCACTATCCTCAATCAGCAATTTGAACTTCGTAACTTTGCACTTCACACCAGCAATCAGCAAGTTCGTACTTTTAAGTTCTCAGCTATTCCTTGTCCCAAGGCGTCTTTCTCAACTGGCAACCTTAGCTTCAGCAACAAACTAAGCTTCAGCCACACTCGTACCTTTCAAGCCTTCAGCAACTTCTTTAACCAGCAAGGGCGTCCTCTTTTACTTCAGCAATGGCAGCTCTCCAACAACTCAAGGCGTCTCCTTTAACTGCAAATTTGATCAAATTTCAAGTGCGCCTCTTCAGCAAACTCAATTCCTCAGCAAAATTCGAATTCCTTCAAGCTCTCCAGCAACTTAAGGCGTCCCTTTTTAACTCAGCAACATTCAGATTTCAAACTCTTCAAGCAACAGTTCACTGCAACACTTCACTCTCAGAGCAAGTTCGACTTCCTCAGCTGTGAAAACAAGTAAGAAACTAGCTCATTTTATAGCTAAAAGTCGAATTCTAGAAGAAGTTAATTTTAGCCAGTGCAATTAAACTCCACTACTCCACTTCAAGAATTCGAATTTTCCCTCTCTGGTGTTTCTGACACTTGTCTCCAGTCGTCGGGAATCTTATTCTTCTAGAAACTTGACTTTGACTGGCATCCTTGAATTTGTTTTCGAAAATTTAATTTAAATTCATCCTTTGAAATCCACCAGCCGGAGCTCTGTCACTTGAAATCGAATTTAACTTCTCCTCTGTTCTGGAAAATTCATCCTTGAAGAATTTAATCAAAATTATCTAGGCAACTGACTTCAGATTCATCGTTCGAAGAAAATTCATTTTGAAAGCACATTTTATTCAAATTTGCCTTAGAAAATTTTAAATTTTCCCTTAGGAAAATTCACAATTTGAGCACTGATTAAATTCTTCACTGGAAAAGTGTCGGCGAAGTTTGGAAGACTTGGAAATCCATCTATCATTGCGAACGTCCAGTACCCAGAAGAGAATTTTCTTCAGAATGCCTCGAATCCATGGGTACCCAACGAACGGGTTCATTTAATTTTTTGAAATTTGAACCTTAGAAAAATATTATTTTCACCATTTTAAATTGATTCTTCGCCTGTGATCATCCTGTGTTGCTCTGACTTCTTGAAGAACTTGAATCATCTTGCATTATCATCGTCTCTGGCTTCATCTCTGAGGAAAGTTGCTCGTGCTTCGAAAAAAAATAAAATCTCATCACTCTGAGGCTCTAGGCGTATTTTCCAAGGGAAAATAATTTGCCTTAGAAAATATTTCAATCATCTTGCATTTTGAAAAAATTTCCCTTAGAAAATAATTTGATCATCTGCCAGCGAGAGAAGTATCATCTTCACTTAGAGAAAAATTTATTCGCCTAGCACACCTTATTTCTCACTTCATTTGCAAACACTTCACACCTTAAAAAATTCCAACGCCTTAGAGGAGTTCTCCAACACTTAGAAAATATTTTATTTCTACTTGAGGCGCCTAGCACACTTAAGGAAAAATCACGCCTTAGCAATTTTGTTTTCACACTTCACACTTCACCCCTAGGCGCATACTTAGCACTTTACTTCCACCACCTTGAAATATTTTCTAACACACACATCACTCTCAACGCCTTAGGAAAATTTTCTAACACCCACCACCTTGGGCGCATTTTAAGCTTGATGGAGGATAACGCCTATCTTTTACCTAGTTTACCACGCTTTGGCAAAAATTTCATCCCATTTACCACCTTTAATCACTTTTCACATCCAAACATGGGCGCATTTTGCCTATGCTACAGGATGAGCTTGGGCGCATTTTGATGCATGAGGGGGATTAAAATGTTTGACTTTCCTTTGACCATTTTGCCTTGGGCGCATTTTAGCCATGGTGGAGGACGAAGTTTGCAAGTTGGGCGCATTTTGAGGGTGGTGGCGGATTTCTTATACTTAGAAAAAATTTCAACTTTCTTCTCTTCAAGGTGAGCGCATTTTGGCCTAGTAGCAGGATGAACATCTTTGACTTTCTTTGACTTCTGGTGCCTTGGGCGCATTTTGACCCCTAAGCAAGACGAACTTGCATCACTTTGAAATTTTTCATGCCTCCTCATTCACCTGGCGCATTTTGCTATGTCTTCTGGATGAAGTTCCAGACTTAGACAAATTTTCTCGTTCCTCGCCAGTATTTCATACCCTGCTATTTATAGTAAGTCTTCTGAATTTGTATCTCTGAAGCCCGGAATGACTTGAAACTTTGCACACTGCATCCTCACTACCTCGTTGTCCTGTCGACACTGCCATTTTTAGTCACCCTGCTATTTTTAGCATGTTCTGAAGGTGGTTTACTATAAATAGTAACCTCATGTTTCTGATAGCTCCCATGCTCCGATCGAGTTGAAATTTTAATGAGGCGCTCCTCACCACGTGTCCTGCTGGCTGACACCGACGCATGCACTCAATTTACTATTTTTAGCCAGTTTCCAAATTGACTTACTATAAATAGTAAGTGCTCCGATCGACTTGAAATTTCACCAGTAGATAGCCTGAAGGACGCTGATCGCGGTGGTTTACACCGGTTTTCGCAAATTTTGACTTTTGATGCCTATTTTTAGGCTCTGAAGCTGGAAACCCTAATTTGCATTGCATGCGTATCAAATGATCTCTGTTTCCCTTCGTTTCTGTGGCACTGCGATCGGCTCGTGATTCTGAACTGCTGGGAGACGGCTGCCGAGACACACCTGCTAAAAATAGCAAGTTCCTTACTGAGTGAGAATCTCCGTTTGCATGTCACACCATCGCGAAGCTCTCGAAAAACCCATCAGGAATCATCCAACATGCAAAAGAAACCCTGACATGCAAACCCTAAAAATAGCCTCGGAAAGCTGAATTCTGAAAGTGGTCGTCTCGTTTTGCATGTTACATCGTTGCGAAGGTCTTGAAAAACCCAAAAGGAATATCCAGACATGCAAAGAAAAACTCTGCATCTGGACCCTGAAATTTGTGCCGGAAGCCGGACTGCTAAAAATAGTAAGTCGTCTGTTTTCGCTCAAATTTTGCATGCAAGCAGTCTGATATACTCTGAATGCCGTGTGACTGTCGGAATCTCAAAATAGCTGACAAATTGCCCTGAATTGTGCACTTACTAAAAATAGTAAGCACCTTGGAATCTGATGAAAATTGGCTGGAAGCCTGCTGGATGCCTGCTGACAACAACGTTAAGTTCAATTTTCAATTTACTCACTTTACTTGACCTTGGACTGGCCAGAAACAATGAAACCCTAATTTTCAGACTTGGTCAGTTTCACACTTAAACTCACTGACGCGCGCAACCCCAGAAAGACGGACATCAGAAAAGAGACAGAGCGAGAGAGAGAGAGAGAAAAACCCAAGCCAAAAGACCAGAATGGAGCAAAAATTTAGGGGGTCCCCATCTTGAATGGGGCGATGTGTGAAAAGGTCACAACACGAATGTATGCTTCCACATTCGAGAGATGTGTTGACATGATCAACGCTCACTAGATGAACAAGCCCAAGCCCTCTCGCACAAAGTTGCTGAAACAAATTATATCAGATGATTTGAAGCAGGAGTACTGTGACCTGATCATGATGCTTAGCAAAGTTGGAGGCTGCCCTCAGGCGTTTATTTTTGAGCCATGGATGTTCTATTACATAAACCTCATGCTGGAAGGGAAGGAGCATATCAACTGGGCGGTGATGATTAGCGACAATTTGCATGAGCAGCTCCGGAGCCTGAGGAGGACAAAGACTTTTTACATGGGCTCCTACATTGTTTACATGTTGGCTCGTATGACAAAGTACAGGGGAATATCTTACAAGGAGCCAATTGGTTGCGGCTCTCATCAGTTTAAGATCCATGAAGCTTGTCCGCAGTTGCATCTGACAAGCACCTCCCATTATAAGCGGGTCAATGATGCCTTCACCATGCATATAACGAGATCACTTCAGCAGAGGACTCATCATAGGATCTCAAGGGAAGCTCAAGAATTAATAGAGAGGTATGGGTGCTGGTTTATTCAGTTTCTGAAATTTTCTTATATCAGGCTACAAGGGTTTTCTTCATACCCATATAGATTGCCTAAGTACCCAACCAATAGAATCTTGATGTTAGAGATATCTAGGCAACTCGTTGCCTATGATAAGATTCAGAAGAGAAAGAAGAAGGGAGGAATTGACTTCCCGATTGTCATGGGGAATTCAAATGAAGTGTGTCCTTCACTTCAGGCAGCCAGAGAAGCTGATAATGAGCTTCAGTTCTTTCATTTTTCTTATCACACCAGCAGACAGCATTATGAACCTCACAACAATATCATATGGATACTGTCAGAAGAGTTCAAGCATAAGGCAAATATTGAGGATTACTGGGCTAGTGCATCAGATGAGGCTGAGGTTAGAAAAAGAATGTTCTCGAGGCTACCATTGAGTATGATCAGGGAGTGTGAAATCATTCCAGTTCCAGATCAGGTGGATGAGGACATGAACGTTCTCCATCCAAATTATGAGGCAGTGAGAGACACGCCACTTCCACTCCCAAATTGGTCGGAGCCAGAGATAGCTGATTTGGACACGCTTTGCATACCAGTTATGACTTTCACCAGAGCATGGGTTGAAAGGCATGTGAGCAGATTGAAGAGTAGGTCAATTCATTTGACTTACAGCTTGATGGGAGATCATAGGATGCCCACTGCCAGTAGGAAGAAACAGGTTACTCGAGGTCCGGAATCTCAAAGGAAGGAGCCAGTTCAGCCGGAGCCTCCAAGAGTTGTGTTAGAGTCACCTACGCCATTGGAGACACGTTCTCCAAGAATACAGGAGGTTTCACTTTTTGTTGATCAGAGAAATGCATTGAATCAAGAGCAAGAATTATATGAGGAAAATCAGCCACCAAGAAGAGAATCAGTTGGCCAGAGTGTCAATGCACCCACCAGGGATGATCAGCAGGAGGAAGATGAGGAGACAGCTACTGACACACACTTCCAGCGTGAGCTAGAGACGGCTCTAGAGGATGATGCAATTTCAGGAGATACTCAGCCATTAGAGGCCAGTGAACCTTACCAGAATGAAGTTAGAGAAGAAGTTCATGAGGAGGAAGCAAGGGATGAGCAGCCATTTGATATACAACAGGTGGTACCTAATTGGCTCAGAGATAGAATGAGAACGAGCCCCAGTGAAAAGGCTGATCCAATGGTAGAGATGGAGGAATTTTTGAGTAGGATCAGTGCACCTCCAATAAAGAAGAGAGCTAGGAAATTTTCAAAGATCTCAACAGATGAGGATGGCTCTCGCACCCTTCACGTAGCTGTGCCAAGGGTTGATTGTGATCGAGATGAAGCAGTGCCAGAAAATTATGTGATCACAACCATGGAGTTAGGTCGTCCCACAGGTGCACAGATCATTGAGGAGTGTGATAACTCCTATCAGGTGCTTAAGGACAGATTGCTCAGGACTGAAGACAAGTATAAGAAGTTGAAGAAAGAGCATAAGACTTTGATAGGTTATATGCAACATTTGTCTCATCCCTGTGGGCAGGAGATTCCAACGCTTGAGCTTCTAGCCGAGTTGTCTAGAGCATCAGTTAGTGGCTTGGAGGATTTGAGGAAGATGGCACAGGAGGCAGACAAATGGGTTGCAGGTGTTCGTGCCGAGACAGAGAAGTTCATGGAAGATCTTGGTTAGGCTTACCAACAAGCTTCCGGCATTATGGCATGAATGGAGGCAGTTGATCAGGCCTAGGGTGATGCTCATGTCTATCAGAGCAAAGTTATTTAGCGTCTGGAGGCATTAATGCATACTCCCTTGCAGATGTTGATTGATAGAGGAGTTATTCAGGAAGGTGATAGGTACGATTTTACTGGCTGGTACTCTTCAGTAGTCATAGGGCGTGGATTCTTTGATGCAGCTCAGGCAAATTCAGCTAGAGTCAAGAAGGCTATGACTAACATTATTGATGGAGTCCTGAACACCTTGAAAGCAATCTTTGCTAGGCGGTTGAATTCTGATGAGGTGACTACTGATGGATTGAGGAGTAGGCTGCCACCTTTCTTTTCGGAGGTGAAGACTTTTGTGCAGGATGACTTTGAAAATATTTTGACTTTCTCCAGCCTGATTCAGAATATACAGGATGCTTTGGCTGCCTAGAGAAAATCTTGCACATGGCATGGAAAGGCGGTCACGGTGTTAGAGTTTCAGCTAGATCATATTCCACCTATCTCAGTTCAGGAGGTTGAGGCTGTGCTTGCCATGTTCATTGATTTTGCAGCCAAGGAGAAGGAGAATGGGAACGCACTTCTAGATGATGACCTTCTGGAAGACTGATTATGGGCATTAATTGCCTTTACTATTTTGGGAGTGAGTGGGAATCTTTTGATTCATTTATTGTTCCACTCCCTATTCTAGCAGTTTTTAGGGTTAGGGCTGAGGTGGCTTAATCTAAGCCATTCATTTGATTGTAATCTGAGCCATCCATTGGACTAGGCCATCTATAAAAAGGGCATCCCCCCCTCATTTGTACTCATTAGAATTAGATCATTAGACAGTAGAGACTAGATCAGACTAGAGACTAGAACAGAGAGATAGTTTGATAGCTTAGCATAGTTTGGAGGAGAAGGAAAGTTTTCCTTTGAAAACTTTGTAAGAGATTGTTGTGAAAACTATCATAATAAAAGATCTTTCATTGATGGTGAAATTTGTCTTTGTTATGAATAGCTAGCGAGATTTCTTCACCCCTTCTACTTCAAGTAGCGTAAAGTAGCTTAAAGTAGCGTAGTTTTCATTTCATGCAAGTAGATGTTAGCTATGGATTTGTGGTGTTAATCGAGGCAACTTCGTTTTAGTCCATACCACTAGTAGCTTGCTGACGGGAAGTTTTCCTTATGTGGTCAACTGGAGCATTTTATAAGCCTAACTTCAGTTATAATTCCCATTTTGGTATGCATCATCTTGACGGTATCTTGATGCCGGATTGTAACTTGAAAATTCCTTGCCATCCCCTTGAAGATTGCACCGGCTTTGTGTAGGCTGTCTAGCATGAGGCGAAGCAGAGTCTGGTTGAAGCTTTCCAAAATTGATCCCGCATCCCGCCTTTAGATAGAACATATATTTTCTAATCTTTGCAGCCATTCAATTCAATTTATTTCTAGTTAGTTTTAGGAAAACATACCTCATTGCTAAATCATTTGTATTGCATTTATCCCCTTCAAATCATTAACCTGCTAAAAGGGAAATATTGCAAATTAAGTTATAAAATTAAAAAGTCAAATTAAGGCCCCTTGGACCCCCACACCTAGCATTGGCAACTTAAGTTGTTTTTAAAAGATTTTTTTAATTATTCTAAGATGGACACCTAGGTTGGAGAGTTTAAGTGAAATTAAAGTGAAATGTCATTTCCCAAGGTTGGCCATACCCCATATGTTGCACACAATGGTTGGAGGACTTGGTAACTTTTTGTGAGTAACATTGCGCAGGCTTCTTCGCCCTTGGGCGCCCCTATTTGCAAGTTTGCAAAATTTATGGTGAAGTTTCTGATTTTATGGAGTTGGTCACCCCTCTAGGTGGGCTGTACATTTTGGATATGTTGTACCCAAACCAATTTTTTTGCTTCATTAAGGCATTTTTCTTAAAAGAGTCTAAACCTTGTTAAAATGATGTCAAAACACAGTTTTTGGGCAATCAAGTATGGATTTTGAGTTTGTTTGGTGTCAAGAAGATACTAGTGAAATTTGGAAAAAATTGAAAATTAGGGTTTCTGCACCCCTATTTCATGTCACGAAACCCTAAAAATTGAAACTTGTCAAAATTGGCTGAAATTAATTTTGATTGGCTTATTTCACATCACAATCATAGTGGTGAAGTGAATTTAAGCCTGGTGGGTAGTTTTCACTTTTTCAAGAGAAAAGTTAGGATCTTCGAGATTGTCAATGGCAATTGGCCAGTACCAGGTGTCAAAATCTAAGCCTAAAACTCAAAGCAAAACATTCTATGATGAAAGATGCTAAAAAAGATGCTTCGTGACAGAGGGGATTTTCAAATGAAGAAAAGTGCAAAAAATATTCTAAGTCTGGAAACTTTTCACTTTGTAATGTGGGAGACACTTGCACAATCAACATGCAAATCAACTTTACAGTGTCCGTACATGTGAAAATGGTGAAATACAGTCACATACACACGTCAGCAGCAGTAATGCTTCTATGTGGTCAACTCAGCAGTCAACACAGTGTTTGCAGAGTGCGAAATGGAGGAAATATCACTTCCAGAGCAAATTTGCACCCCTGTAGCTCAAGGGCGCCCTTCAATATGGAGGCTCAAATTTATTTATGTCTGGTTGCAAATACATTCAATCTCTTCGGAATTCAGTTAACTTTCTAGCAAGCTATCAAGCAAGATCATTCGAGTTACAGAACTCCAGTAATTGAAGGCCGAAGTGGAAGGTACGAAGAGTTTACACACCACAGAGGCAGGCAAAATTGCAGTTTCTACGCTCCTGTAGGTCAAGGGCGCCCTTGAATTAGACCCCTCAGATGATTGAATTTGCAGATTTTTTTTCTAGGGAATCTCTTTTGATTTAGCCCAGCTCCATGATACACCGATTCACAAGATCATCAAATATGCTAAGTGACCGTGACAGTGGTTCCAACGAGCACGTAAAATAGAGGGTGGATAAATGTGGAAATATCAAACTATACCTTTATAGGTCAGGGGCACCTAGTCTTTTGGCCAGCTAGATGGGGTTTTTAGCAGTCGTCGTCTTCACGAGACCTATGCAGAATCTTCCTAGTTATTCAATGAATCCAACCGTCATCCCTCAGGGTTTGTCAAATGCCCGTGAGTGAAGGATCAGTGGAAATTACTGAAGAATGTAAACGAGCAGAAAAATGGCAAGTATGGAAATTACATACTCCCTTGAAAAAGGCGCCCTTCTCCTAGAGGTCTTAGAAGTAATTTTCTCGCTTCGTCATTTCCAAGAACATCTCTTCCAAGTTGTTCCAGCTTCGCAATGAGATCAATAGTGCATGCATCGGAGCAATCCAGCTCTCGGCATCAAGGGTCAAAGTAGAGCGTTCACATGAAAGTTGCAAGTTGCAAAATCATTCTCAAAATGGTAATTGCGCTTTTGCAAGCTAGGGGAGCCCTTTCTTTTGGGGTCCTTAACTTTCAAACACCTTACATACAGTTGTTTGCGGAATTCTTCTAGCTACACAGTGGATCCATTGTCCAGTCGACGGGAGCTATCGTTCACCGGCAGCGACAGATTGAAGCGCGAGATGGAAAAATGGAGAAATGGCTAAGTCTGGAGACCTATACATCAATTTAATAAAAGGTGACTTTTATTTTGAGGCATCAAACATGGTTTTTAGCACTTGCAATGAAATAAGCCCCTTCAATTTTTTCCAAGAATTTCACAAACAATCAACACTTCGCCAAATGAATTAGCGTTAGCTCCAAAATTGAAATCCAAATTTAAAAGATCTCAACGCCAAGAATGCACACTCAATCCCAAGGAAGGAGAGGTGTTGTCATATGGTGGATAAAACTAAGCAACAACTGAAATGAAATTGCAATTGAATGGAGCTAGGCGGTAAACCAGCCATGAAAGAATTTCGCACTTCCACTAAGTTAGTGGGGGGAAAGAGATTACAAAACAAACTAATTCATCCATTGCGGCGGGCATCCACTCAATAGTGGGAATTCTCCACTTAACAATGGGTGATAGATGTAAATACAAAAGTAATTTCCTCCACACTGGCAATAAACCATCCAAGGGTTATAGTGTTTGCATTAGAATTCACAAGTAAATGCAGTAATAACAATGGTTCGATTAGTACTACTAATTCACTACCTTACAATTAAACAAATTTGCAATTTACTAGTGTTACAATGATAGAATCAATTCAAATATGTGAAAGATGAATCTTTCAAGTTTTAAACCTCTCAAGGACTGAAAGTGAAGCCAAAAACTGAGCTTATTGAAGTCTGATAACAAAAACCAGCATACTGAAAATGTCAACCAGCAAACTGTACATCAATGAAATACTCATAACTCTTTCAAATTACCTCTGAATGAGCTGAAATGAAGTGCAATGGCTCTCAAGAAGGATGGCACCCAACTTGCAATGATTAAACAACATCAAAACTCCCTTGTTTATTTGGCACGAACTCTAATGCCCTCTAAAATGGTATGGCCTGGTTGAGAGGGGCGATTTTGCAAAATAAAATAAAGTACTTCAAATTAAATTATGATCTTTTGTGGAAGGGGCACCCATGTACTAGGAATCAATTTCTTCAATACCCAAAAGCACATAAAAATCATACAAAAAGCTGTTAATGAAAACCTCCTTCAGCCATGATATGACCAACAAACACAATTCTGAAAATTATTATCAAAAACTACAAAATCTTCAACTTTGAAGCTCATTGTGCACTTCTGGATGAAGCACACTCTCAATCCACCATCTAGGGAACCATAGTTTGAGGCCCGAAGAATGGAGTTAAATTGCTAAGCTTCCCCTTAGCCGGGTTCTGAATTCAATCCAACAGCATTTTGTTATAATTTTCCAAAGATGAAAAATGAATGAGCAATGGCCTGCTTTTATAAAATTGAAGGTGACTGTTGGCTCTTCAACTTCCATCTTTTTTCCCTCCAAAAGGGACGCCCATTTCACTTTTGAAATATTTTAATTTTTAAAACATTATATTCACCTTTCTAGGCATCCAAGACTTGAGGAGAAATATTTACTTTAGAAATATTTAAATAATCTCTCAATGAGGCGTCCACCCTCAAAGGCCACCTTTTAAAACAACTTTAAGTCATTAATACTAGGCCAAGGGGGCCAATAATAAATTATAACATTAATGACTTAGAATAAATCATTTTTCCCAAAATGAGCCTCAAAATGCTAAAAACCCAGAAAACCCCCACCAGACACGCATCTAAAACTCTAACATGCAAGCCATCAAAAATGCATTAGAACCCCTATAAAATAAGAAACCCTAATTTTACCTCTGATGAGCCTACAGGCTTCCGGAAATAGGCTATCCATCACTGAAGGGCGTATAGCTAAAATGGGGACATTACATGCAGCTCCCAGCAGACATTTCATCTTAGTGATTTTGGCTTCACAGTGGATGTCTCAGCTCAGTTCTAGCATCAATCAGGCACCCGGAAATCAAAGTTCAACAGAGGCAATCGTGACATTTTCAACAAGCTATAAAATAGGAAGTTAGCTAAAAATCTCAACTTTTACTAGGGGATGCCTGGAGAGTCAAACTTGGACTCTTTAGAATCAATGAAATATTCTAAGCAAACCCAGTTGGAGAGATTTTAGTTAACTCAATAAAATAATATTAAATTTTCAATTCCAGCATGTTAGCTTTAATGGGGCAATTTTTCTCAATATTTTAATATTGGTGCCCATCTTGATATTAATTTGCAAATTTGCATGAGGAAGACTAAATATTTTAATATTTTTAAATATTCTGAGACTCCGAGTCAGTTTTTGTTGAACAAAGTGGGGTCCAATCAAATGATTTCTTTTGAAATTAGGGTTTATTCTTGCAGTTGGAGCCATTAAACTTCGAATTTCTCTATTTATTTCAAGATGGCGCCCTTTTTCTCTCACAACAGTTGAAGAGAGCGAATTTTCTCATTTATGTGAGTGAATTCTTCAGCAATCAACATTTGAAGGCACTTCAGATATTATTTTTAGATTTCCTTGTAGGTACAAGTCCAAATTAATCAACAAATTCCAAATAAGATGGCGATTTTAGCAAAAGTAGAGCATAAAAACTTTTATCTTTTGTCTTAAATTCTTTTATTTTCACCTTAGGTTTTCTTTGCTTGTCCAAGATTCGGCGACTTTTGACAAATCTGATCATGTGGGTTAGTTGTGCATGACTTCCTCTACAAAACCCATGTGTTAGAATTTTTCAGGAAAATTTGTTCCAGAGTTTCAATTCTTGAAGCTTCGCTTTTTTCAACTAAAATTCCTTTGCATAGTGGAGTAAAAGTCGATATTTTTCAAATCTGACATTGTGGGTTGTCTTAGAATCATCTTCTGGACAAAACCCATATTTCAATTTTTTTTGAAAAAATTGCCCCCCGCAGCCCCTACTGCCCCCAGTTGCTTTTTTCGGAAAAGTCTTTGCATGTCAAGCTAAACGATGCTTTTTCACAATTCTAACATTTGGGGTTGTCTTAGAATCATTTTTTGCACAAAAACCACGCCTCAAAATTTTTGGTGAAAATTGCCCTCCAATAGGGTATTTTTAGCCTCATCAGCAGCATTTTAGACTTTCCAGAGAAAGTTGTCAGAACACAGCTGTGTTTACAGTCAACGAGCGAGTTTTCCAGAATGCAATTCATCAGATTGAATTCAAGACCAAATCGGTCTTAATTCATGATTTCATCAAAAAAGCTAACACCAATTTGTATCAAGCACATCCAGAGGGTTGACAAGCATAGTCACTTAAGTCCACATGGTTTCATGCCTCGTATAGCTGATTGTCTTCCAAGGCCGGTTTAGAGGGTTGATACTGTTGGAATTTTGTGTGCAGCAAGTTCGTTTGTATTTCTCACAACCAGAGTGTTCACAGTCAAACTTCACAGTTTTGTCATGCAACACTCTTCTATTGAGAAAAACATGAAAAGCGTCAAAAGCATCAGAAGCGTAAAGCTGCAGAAGAAACAATGGTCATCACTTCAATTACGAAGCCGCCAAAGTTATCAGCCGATGAACTGCCAATTGAAGTGTGCAGATATTTCCAGGATTGCTCAAGTTGTTGACAAGCAGTGAATTGATAGTTAGGACATGTGATGATCTCCAGTTGGTGATGTGATCAACGACCTTGTGGAGGGGTTAATTGCTCAAGATCGCGGCCAGTGAACTCCAGATCATGGACATCCCACCTTTTCAGGATAGACATCAGACACAATGGTTAACTCGATGCTTCTTTCCGAGTTAACTTGTTATTCCACCTTTCATGCTATGTCTATTTTGGAATCATCAATGTACAGTTGTAGTTTTCACTTAGTTTTCATTTCAATAAGGACGTGCATGCTTGCACATATCCATTTAGATTAGTCTTGTTTCGATTAACTGATGGGAGTTTTCTAATTAACTGTATAGTTTCTTTTATTAGGGTTTAGCAATAAAATCTTGCATGCTTGCAAGACTGTAGTTGACTCAAGGTGATTTTAGGGTTCCCTACACCTTTGATGTCTATAAATAAGAGCTTTTTTCTTATTTGTAATTAACTTTTGCACATGATAGTAATATATGTTGCGCCTACCTTGCTTGTAATATTTTTTTTTTGTATCTATTCACGAGCTTTTACTATGATAATAAATGGCTATGCCACCTTTTCTGAATGTTATTCTTATGGTATTTGTTCATCTTAGTTAAATATAGTGGCTAGTTTGATTGTTTATTGTATGCGTGTTTCACCAATGCAATTCGCTATCCTAGTTGGCTTTTCTTTGTTGTGTTAATATTTGTTCTTTCAATCTACACCTTGGATAGGGGTTCCTCCTCCTTGGAAATTTGGAAAGAAGAATTATCGTTTTAAGTGTTGTGCCTAATAGACTTTATTTCAGCCTACGCCTCGGATAGGGGTCCCTCCTCCTTGGAAATCCTGTTGTAGAGTTTATCATAAAGACATTCCTGCTCCTTTTTCCTCATGCTCTGTTTTCTTGAGGAGATTGGATAGATTAAAGCTTTTAGTTTAGTTGTAGTTAGTGATCTACGAAACCAAAAAATCCTTAGCTGCAACATTCTTGGTTTTCTTAACCTTGTGCCTCTTCCAACTAAGACAAAAAGATAGGAGTTAGATTACTTTACTTTTTCACGCAAATCAGCACTAAGAGGGAGCTTCCCCTCCTAATTTGAAGAGCACTCATTACGCAGTGTGCATAGTTGTCCGTACCATCTCACACTCCAGAGGTGCTAATTGTTATGCCAATAGGATAGAGGGCACTTTGTTGTTGGTGCTGCCTTTCACTATTGTTTGTTTTCAAAATCTGCCTTGGCCTCACTGTTTTTGGTGATTGGGAGGCCCTAGACTAGTTCTCTACCTTGCAAGCATTGTGGATGAGTTTTATGGTGATTTGGTGAAGTTGTATGCATTTGGGAGCTTGCTTTTTGGCCATATCAGACTACAGTTACTTTGTATCAGACCTATGGCAGCAATGTTCTAGACCATCTTCAGTCACTTTGGGGTCTTCCTATTGAGGTACTATTGTTGTATTTTGTGGGGGAGTTCTTATATTCACATTGTGGTATCATTTGGGGGGAGTTATGCTTCAAGTTCTTATCATTTTCCTAGTATAACAGCAGCATATGATATTCTGAAGCATTTTCATATTGAGCTCATTGTAACACCTTTGGTGATTTGCTCTTGTATTTACTTGCTACTTACCCCACTGAATAAGTGGTGCTTCCGCTAAATAAGTGGTTGAGCATTCTTTATTTTCATGCTACTCCTGCTGAATAAGTGGTTGAGCATTCTTTATTTTCATGCTACTCCTGTTGAATAAGTGGTTGAGTTTTACTTTACTTGCATGTTATGCCCGCTGAATAAGTGAAAGATCTTGCTTTGGATTGGTCAGTTTATCACCAAGTGCTTATCTACTTTGTTGTAATGGTGTAATTCCCATTGAATAAGTGGATGATTTCTTTTCATGCACTTGGATTTGTATACTTACCCCACTGAAGAAGTGGTTTTACTTAGAAGCTTAATATTGTAAGCCTTACCACTGTATGCTCTCACCTTGCCCACATCGAGATCTAGGTGATCAAAAAGTGGAAGGTATTTGCTTCTAGTTAGTTTGATTTCACTCACCCCACTAAACAAGTGGTTGATTTCCAGTGAATGCAATGTTCAACTAGCCACCGTATGCTCTCACCTTTCCCACATCGGGATTTGGGCGATCCGAAAGTGGATGGTTGCTTATTTCAGTTGTTTATTATTATTATTTGGCTAACACTAATAGGTGAGTTTTGGAAAAATTTGGGGTGGATATTACTATAAAGTACAAAGAGATAGAGTTATACATTATAAAAATAATTTTTTTTAAACACTATGAATGAAAGTTGAAACTTTAAAGACAAAAAATTAAAAATTTATTAAACTTGTGACAAAACTTTGATTGCAAGGGGTTGTAGGTGTTGGAATTGTTGCCATGGAAGTACCACCAACTATAAGTAGGCTTCTTAAACTTATCACAAAGAGCTTCAATACTTTAACCATTTGAGTGTACAAAATCAATGAACTCACTCATGACTACATGTTGCAAATCAAAATTAGGGAAGAGTCTACAAAATGCTGCTTTCTTTCCTTCAACAACTTCAAAATCTCTATATGGGGCAACCCTTATTGGCACAAAAGAATCTCAACACTATATTTTTTTGGACTCAATGCAAACACAAGATGAAGTGGGGCGGTCTTTTCATTCCATCTTTCTTCAATAATTGTGTGCACTTGTTTGAAGAAAGTTTCTTCGAGGTCTTTCTCTTTCGCATTTATGATGCTCTTCATCTTTTCAATATTTGAGTTGATGCCATCATATATCTCTCCCAAGAAAGGCTTGTCTAGGTCAATATAACAAATCATGCTCAAAATGGTTAGTGAAACTAAAGAGATACTCTACATGATTCCACAAATAGTCATCTAAGATCATCCACTTAATATTTGTTGCTCTATTAATGATGCTTTGCATCCTTATGGACCAATTTTGGCTAATCACCATGCTAGAAAGTGCCTCTCTAACTTTCATGTCATCTCAAGACGATTATGTTAGAGGCAAAGAAAGTCTCAACAAACCTATTAAAAAATAAAAAATAAAATAATTAAAAACAAACTTTAAAGAATAAACAATCAAATTATGAAAATGTAAAATTTTATACTACTTCACTTACCTTCAATAGCTCCAATTTTATAAATGATTTAAATGTCTTGTGACATGTGGTGGTTGGTGATTAACTTTTGGATGTCCTCAATCTCTATATACAACTCTTTGATCCAATAAATTTTAGTCCCAATCTTTTGTAGCATAAGATTGAGAGAGTGGATTGCACAAGGTGTCCAAAAGATGTGTGAATAGTGTTACTCAACTAACAACTGAACAGCTCTACAATTTTTTGCATTGTATGTTATGACTTGAACAACATTATGATGTCCCATTTCCTCAATGGTTGTGATGATAATATCAGTGAAAAATTGGCCATCTTTCACCTGCCCCTCACAATCCACGACTCTCAAAAACATTGCCCCTTTAGGGAACACTACTATGACAGTGATCAAGAGTCGATTTTTAGAATATTTCCATCTATAGGAAGCAATGGACACACCTATCTCAACCCATGAATTCCTTATGGTCTTCAATGAATCTTCTATGAGCTTGACTTATTTTTCCAATAATGTGCCACACACCTCATAAATCAGGCCCTTGTACCCTTTTGGAACCTCATTAATTTTTGTCACCTTCTCTTACCAATACGGTGAGCGAACAACATTGAAATCCAACCCATTTGCACAAATACATCCTGCTATGCGTTGATCGGCAATTTCTTGAGTCTCGTTTTGAAACGCAAGTTACAAAGGTCCCTTTAGTCTTTTGTTTGTAGTGGGTTCTTCACTTTTAGGAGTGGGCAAAAATGGTTGGCTCTCTACCACGACATTGAGATTAGTTGTGGCCATTAGGGGATTCATTCCCTTTTATCTTCCTTTTGCTAAGGGATGATTTGATTTATGGCTTTCTAGTTCATCTGCTTGCTCTTTCTCTATAATATATGCTATCACTTTCTTTGATGGCACAAGTACACCATTCTTTTCAGGGCAAGATTTGATGCCTTGCCTAGCTATTACACAGATGGGATTTCACCTGACTATATGAACTTGAATATCTAACATCACATCCGTAGAAAATCTAAATATAACCCCCACCACCTAGAACTAGTTGTATCATATCAACATAATTCCATAGAGAACTCGAATTTGTTTTGAATTTAGGTTGAGCTATGGAGCTAGAACTAGTTGCCATTGTGATTCCTATGGCAAGAAATTTTATAAACAAAAAATTCAAAACAAAAGAATAAATTAAAAAATTAAAAATTAAATATAAAACCTAGCTCTTTTGATACAGTCATAGAAGAATGAAAGAAACTTCGAAAAACAAAGCAAAGAGTTTGTTTCATGTTTGTAAAAAAGGAGGAAAAAATGAAAAAAGAAAATCTTCTTTGCAAAAATATCATTTTATGATCTTCTTGGCAGCCAATGGACACTTGTAAATACATAGGAATGACAATGCAATCATTGGAGAACCTTCAAAGATTAATCTTCAACTCCTTTTGTTTATTCAACAAGAAAAAATGAATGTTTACCCTCTTGGAATGATTTTTATTTTTTTCAATAGAAATTAGCTAAAATGAACTTGTTTTAGTGTTTGATATGTTTTAGAAGTGAGTTTTAGGGTTTAAAATCGGTTCACCCAGGTCAAAGTAAAATTAAAAAAAAATTAAGAACCGCCATTGCGATAGACCAGTTTGCTTAGGTTCATTTGAGCGGAACTGAATGGCAATAGCAAGGACTCTGTCCAAATTTGTAAGCAGATTGATTATGATCCTGGATTTGCGCTACCCATAAGAAGATTTGGCAACATAGATATAAATCACCAAAAATAAATAAACAAAGCTTTAATTATAATTTTATTTATAACTATACATAATCATAATTTTTTTCCATTTTTTCATTGGGACACTGTACTCAAGGGTGGCATGGGGCACTAGGTGAGGGTTATGTAGGTGATAGAATTGGAATTTTTTTTATTTTTTATTTTTAAATATAATTTTATTTTCTTGATCTTCTCTATTTTAACATTTTTTTCTTCTAGTGAATTAGAACCATATACTAAAACCAAAGTTAAAACATAAAACCAATCCTCAAAAAATAGTAAGCAACATGGAATCACATCCCCAAAATAAATTGGCTAAGCAAGGAGATGATGTATCAAATAACAAGTGGCCCCTAAAAGTAAACAACCACATCATCCATGACTCCAAAAAGGAAATAGTTATCTAAGTCACATGTTCGAATAAAATAACTAAGCAGCAAGTACTATAAAACTAGCACTACGAGGGGGTCTCAATTGTTACGTTTACCCCCTCCCTTCATCAAGAAAATATTTTCCTTCGTCCTCTAGCTCCCAACTAGTGAGAGTGGCATATCCTCCCTTTTAAGTCCATCTTACAATTGAGAATATTGCACACTCGATTGAATTTGAGCCCTCCTCGATGGTGAGATGGCAAGCGCCATGCATGGAAACTTGCCTTGATTGTTGAGTTACCCACCAATGCCTTTGAGAAGACATCATAGAGTGGTAAGCAGGTGGTGACAATCCACCATTGTGGCTATCTAAAGGAGTCCAACTAGAAGATTGTCCAACCAATAGCAGAGAGAAGTCTTTTTGGCTATTGTAATAGCAGTGTTTGGAGGAGTCAAGAAACCATACCATTACCCCTTGTGGGGGATATGCCACAAGAAGGAAAAGAGGGCAATGCCTTAGCAACAATTTAGGGAGCATTCCCCTAATGATCAAGTAGTGTTTGGAGATGCTACATTTCAAGAGCCAATTTATTGGCCTAAACTTGTATCTGCAAGAACACATTAGAAACCAACAAGGATTTGGAGTGACTAGAAAAACTAAAATCCACAAAAAAGCTAGCGAATATTGTAAAATTCCTATCTTTCCATATGCAAAAACTGATTTCCAATCTAAAAACATGCCATAGATAGGAAAACCTAGTTGGAAATTTTGCCTCATCACCCAATAGAATACCATGCCATGTAAAAAGCCTTGGCATTAATGGTCTGAAAAATAATGAATACATTGCCAAGTCTTTTGCATGCAAGCATAGAACCAAAAAAACTGCAATTTAGTTTTTAGGTTGCCCACAAATGGGCATCTTGGATTGGAAACATCAAGATGTGTTAGATAGTTGCCAATAGGAAGGCCCTAAAAAAGCAAACACTAGGTAAAGTTAGCAATCTTGAGCTCCACCATTGCTCTCCAAATTCCAAATTATTTTAAAGTGTTTGATGCACATAAAAGGAGATTGTAGCAACCACCTAGAATTTAAATTTTGAATCATAGGAAGGTGCAATGGCAACCATTTGTATCCTTTTCTATTAGTATAACATACTTCTTTCAACCCTTCCACCAAGGCTTAGTAGAACACACAAATTTTATGCAATTATTGTGATGGCATGACCTTAATTATCATTTGAAAAGTTTCTACCTGCAAGGCTTATATTTAGCCATGGCCTATGGCCAAGAAAGCCAAGTGAAATTAACTTTGGAGTATAAATCTTGCAAACACCTGACTCCTTTTCTAAAGAACTTAAAGGACTGCATCCAAGGAATCACTACTAACAATTTGTGTTGAAACATAATGGTGGGAGATCACCATAGAGATTGCTAGTTGATGAATAGACTAGCATGAAATTCATCTCCATTCCAAATTAACCATGGTTTTATAGCTTCCCAAGCCTTCAAAATGGTGTTTTTTCTACAAGACCTCAATTTTCATTTGAAATTTATTGTTTGTAGGGTTTAAATTATACTTAGTCATGGCCTAAATACAAGAAAGCCAAGTGAAATTAACCTTGGAGTATAAATCTTGTAGATGTTTGACTCCTCTTCTAAAGAACTTAAGGGATTGTATCTAGGAAATTGCTTCTAAACATGACCTTAATTATCATTTGAAAAGTTTTTGTTTGTAGGGTTCAAGTTATACTTAGTCATGGCCTATGTCCAAGAGAGCCAAGTGAAATTACTCTTGGAGTATAAATCTTGCAAATGCCGTACTCCTCTTCTAAAAAACTTAAGGGAGTGAATCTAGGGCATCACCACTAACAACTTGACTTGAATCGTAATGGTGGGAAACCACCATAGGGATTGTTGGTTGATGTATAGACTACCATGAAATTCATCTCCATTCCAAATTAATTGTGGCTTTATAGCTTCCAAGCCTTCCAAATGGTTTTGGAAACAAAATTGCCACTAACTTTGATGGGAACAAAAGAGATCACAAGGGAGTGGAAGCCAAGGTCATTCCAAGTAGTTCTATATGAAGAGCTAAACATAATATAATTGTGCAACAAAACTTTTCAAATTTCATTACCATCACAAACTCTGACAATCAATTCAATGCAAAATGCAACACCCTGTCTTGTAACATCAGTAAGGCCAAATCCTCTAAAATCCTTAGGAAGGCAATATATATCCCAATAAGTCACAAAATTTTGTCAAGCTTGTGGTATGAAACTTTGGAAGGGATCCAACAAGAGGAATAATAAACATGCATGGTGATCTAATATGCCAACTTTTTCTTCAATTTGTCAATGACATATTGCCATAACATAGAGTAGCATGCTAGGAAAGCAAAAGGGATCCCAAGGAATTTGAAGATCTCCTTGTGGTCAATAGGCTTCCAACCGAAAAATTTAAGCTAGACTGAGGTGGAGAGAGCAATTTTTGGTAGAATCTTATTTTACTCCATTGAATATTAGAGACATAAGCTAACAAAAAAGTGTCAAGATACTTGGAAGCTTGCTTAAAATTATTGTCATTCTCAAGCACCATGAGGAACAAATCATTTTGCAAAATGATTATTGACCAATTGTCGGTGAGTTATGCTAGGAAGGGAAATCCGTTTAAATTTGCAATATAAAGATGGCATTGGAAAGAAGATAGCCAAAGATAAAGCCTTCAAAAACCAAATTATAGAGTAAAGAAGCAAGAGGGCAACCTTGCTAAATAGGAAAAAAAAGGCCAATCTATTTAGACCGGATGCCATTGATTGTAATGTAAGTATAAGCATCCACGAAAAGCATTTGAAATGTTTGTAAGAAATTGGAATCAAAGCCACAAGACCTAAGCATGGATAGGATGTAAGACCTTTCAATTTTATCACTAGCTTTCTTAAAGTCAATTTTGATGAAGAGTGTTTTCTGGTTAGATTTTCTAGCCCATTCCATATCTACCTAAACAACAATGGCACCGGTCAAGGATATATATGTTTTGACTAAAATCCACCTATTTTAGCCAAATGAGAAGTAGGAGGAGGCATCTAATTTGCAAGGCAAGAGCCTTAGCAATGATTTTGTTAGAAACATTTAACAAGGTGATGGGCCTCTAATTGCAAATTAACTCAAGATCTCCAACTGTAATATCCACCTTAGTTTTTCTTTTTGATTTTTTGACACACAACACTTCACCCGTTAATGTTAGCCCAAGAAAGATGACAAGCTGAAAGCAACCCTTCACTTTTTGATCACCCAATTCTTGGAGTGGGCAAAGTGAGAGCATACGGTTAGCAATTAACTGAAAATGCTGGAAGTACAAATGATATTGGTGGGAAGCCGACCAATAAATGAAAATGTAAATACTTAGGTGGCAAGCCAACCTCTTCCACTTTTCAGCGGGCTACAAGGAAAGTAAATGGAAATGTAAATGTTTAGGCAGCAAGCCAGCCTCTTCCACTTCTTCGGTGGGAATGAAAACAAAGTGCTGAAATGAAAGAGCTAATCAGTACTACTGATTCAACATTACAATATTGAAAAAATTTACAATGAAACTGAGATATTCTTAGCAACTTGAAAGCCCAAATGTTAGACAGTGTTCTCAATGGAAAATACAAAGATAAGCATCAAGAAAATATGGTAAAATACAGAAAATACTAGGTCTGATATATGATGGCAGCATTCAAATTTTCTGATCAGCAACCCTAGAAATCACCTGTATGCTCATAACTTCCTCAAAACACCTCTGAATGAGCTCAAATTGAAAGAAAATGATGCCTAGAGGCTAGGCATCCAATCTATAGCAGTAAAACCCTCTCAAACAACTCTTATTTTTTATGCACGCATTCCAAGGCATTGATAGCAAGTGGTACGACCTTCTAGAGAAGGGCGACCCTCTCAAACAACTCTTATTTTTTATGCACGCATTCCAAGGAATTGATAGCAAGTGGTACGACCTTCTAGAGAAGGGCGACCTCAACCAAAAATAAGCACACAAGCTAAAATCACCAAAACTAGAGGAAAGGAGCGCCCAAAAGCTAGTCATCCAATGAATCAGTACCCACAAAATTCACCCAACTCCTTGGGAAGATGCAAACAGAAACGTGTTTCAGCCACACTCAAACCAGCAACATGAAAATTGAAGGAAACACACCAAAAAGGGCACAAACTAAAAGCTAACTCGCTACCACACCAAAATCAGAAAACATCAAATGAAGCCATCTCCATTGAAGTTCGATCTGCAACCTCAGAGTGAAAAAGCAGTCACTAATCAGCTAGGAGTTATCTCTCAAACTCAAAACTGATGAAGGCTAGGAGGTATGCCAACCCCAAAGCAAGAGTTTTGAATAAAATTCAGCAGCACTTCGTTATGATAAGCAAATGGATACCAAATGAAGAGGCAAGACCCTATATATATAGCTTTTCCAACCCAGAAGTTTGAATCACCTTTTCCCTCCAAAAGGGATGCCCAAGGAAGAAGAATATAATATTCATTTTAATTTGCAATGTTGACTTGACTTTGGGTGCCCAAAATATACTTAGCAATTTAACTTTATCAAAAGCAAATATATCTCCAAGTTGGATGACCTCATGAAAGAACGCAAGTTAAAACAACTTAAAGTTATGCGTCTAGGCGTTGGGGACCAAAAAGCACAATATTAAAATATAACTTAAGTTGCCAACTTTTCAAAACAAGCTCCAAGAAAGCTAGAAACGCTTATGCATATATTGCCCTGCCAGAAATAGACACTGAGTGCTAAAGCTGCCAAACTGCACTACCAAAAATAGCACTTACTAAAAATAGCATACTGCTAAAAATAGTAAGTGACTACAAACTCCATTAGAGCACAAACCGAGCAGCCATCGTAACTTGCTAATAGTAAGTCCAAAAATGTCCTTTGATGAAAATGCATGTCATACCATTCTAAAGCCCTTTGAAAACCCAGAAATCCCTCTGCCAAACTCCTGCAAACAACATCCTAAAAACTCAAAAGGAACGTCCTAGAAAATAAGAAACCCTAATTCTCCCTCCAACTAGCCTACAGGCCTCTGAAATAGGTTAATAGTCATCATATGGAACTACTACTAAGAAGGGGTGTCATGTCCCCTTCTCAGTGACATCTCTCGAAGTACAGGATTGGCCTATCACACGACCCTCGTAGGCCGATAGACTGGATAGAGGGTCACTTCGGAGCTTGGCTCAGCTTCAGTTGGCAGAGTTTGATCAGCAGGCTTTCGTTTGGGCTCGACGGGCTTTTGCGTAATTGCTATTTTAGCGGTCCCCGCTATTTTAGCGCTGCATCAGGAATCACTTGAGTTAAAGACATCGAGGATCGTGTCGGATGAGTAACGAGGAAGATATTAATATTTAATTGTATTGATTAAATATTAATTATTTAATGATTTATAATATAAAGTTATAATGTTATATTATAACTTAAGTGATTTGCCTTGAGGGGTGCGCCTATCATCAAAAGGGGCCAGTTGGGCAATTAACGATTATTATGAAATATTTCACGGAGACTATTGAAATATTAAAAGATTAAAATGTGAATATTTCATTAAAACCCTATTCTTAAGGAAATCGCACTTTTCAGCTTATTAGTGGATTTGCCTTGGGTTTTGAGCCATTATGTGATGATTGATATTGAAACTGGTCAAGTTTTGTCTGAGCAAGAGACTTTAGGGTTTCGCGTTCGAATTCCTTGGGGAACGAGCCATCTCCATCGGAAAGCAATTCAGAGGGTGTGGAATACCACTTGATTTATTGCCAGCAGAGGTTTTCTCATCCAGAGGAAATCACAGAGCTTCAGAGGGTTGATTATCTTCAGAGATCTTTCAGTGTTTGCACTCAGCATACCTTCCATTCATCTTGGCGTCCATATTCAGAGATTCTAGGAAGCTACAGGGAAGCCGTACAAAATCATTAATTGCTGTCACAGCCGTACAATCTGTACTGTACAGGCCGTACCATCAAGGAAAGGGCGTATTTTCATGAGGGAGCAAATCGCCTTGCATAACTGACTTCTGTCTTCACAAATCCAGGCGCCCATAGTCTAGGCATCATTTGGCATCATCAGACCTGAGGAGAAGTCTTATTTTGCTGCAGCCGTACCATTCTCAGCCTTCATTTAATGCTGCTACAGAAATCAGGTTCTTAATAAAATCATTGTTTCTTCATCTTGCATGTATCTGGGTATTTTTGTAATCGTCTTCAGAAGACTCTATAATGAATAAGCTCCAGTATTTGCCGTCTATTCAGTAGTTTCAAAATTAGAAGATTTTTATTTGAATTTATTATCATTATCAAGAAAAAATCGTACTTTTCATTTACTGTCAAAAAACCCAAAATTTGCAAAAAAATCACAAAACATCAAAAACCTTCAAAAACCTTCAGAATTCAGTCAGTGACAGAAAAAGGGGAAACTAGGGTTTCTACAAGGGGACATTACACCAACTTTAAGTTTAAATTTAATGTTTTCTTTGTTAATGCTAGAGCCTAAAGAACTAGTTTTAAAGGCATCGAGATAGAATTTATATAAATCAAGGCTAACATCACACCTAAAGGATTTTATAGAATTTAGAAGGGAATCCATCACAACCAAGTGCTTTATCACTAGCCATGCAATACATCTCCAACTAAAGGTCCTCCTGTAAAAGGATTTTGTTGTTGTCTATAGCCTAGGTTGTGGAAAGACAAGGGAGAATGTCTAGGCAAGTATTGCTTATTCTTATTTTAGTGAAGAATCTTGAATTTTGCAAACCTTCACATAATATTGAACAAAGGCATTCAAAACTTTAAGAAGTTTAGAGATGCATTTTCCATAATTATTGATCGTTTTGAATTTTTGAGTAAAATTTCTTGTTTGCAAAGCCAAAATAAGTTCATCGAAAAATCTGTTGACAACCTTTAACCAATGAAGTTTAACTTTGATTTGAGCTCCTCAGGTAGCATAGGAATCAACCACTTGCACTTGGTGGAACAACTTGGTCGCCTAAACTTGCAAAGGCTTATGACAAGGTGTTGCTTGAAGCAAAGTGTAGAGTGGACTAAGCTCTGAGGACATGGCCATGTAGGACTTGGGATATATCCTAGCTAGGTGGAAACTGATGAACCTTAAAAATGAACAATGCAAGCAATGGCATTAGCCCACCAAGAAATCCAACTTGCATCTTTCAGACATGTGTAATGTCCCACACCAATTTGAGTTTTGACTTTGCGGTTTGTTCGATTAACTCAGTTTGACACATGGAACATTTTGTCAAACAAGTCACAAGCTAACTGATCTAATTATCTTTCAACAACTCTGAGGTTTGCAAATCACATATATTCAATTCATTATAAAGAAAGCATCATGTATGATATCATTTCAGTTTGGAAACATATTCATTGCAGCTACAAGATAAAATATCCCTTTCAAACATATAGCACGTTGATGGCAAATACATTTGTAGTTCAGTTTTATGTTTCTCAATACATTGTAATGTTAAATAACAACTCAAAATGCACACAGCAATAGGATAACAGCAATAATCAATACTCAGTTTTCAGCATATAAATACCACTTTGAAGCTTGTTTAAGTTCAATCCCTTGTCTTCAAATGCCACAGCTAGCTGGTATATTAGAACAGCATCTCCCAAACAGCTAAGACCACACCCAGACTAGCATACAATGCACAGTAAACACCCAGCAGCATTCAAAAGATAGTAGCAGTAGTAAATAAAGGTGGGAAATGGATGTTTGCAGCTGCCTAGGTCAAACAATCACGCCCAGCACACAGGAAATATGTTGCAGCAGTAACAGCGATGAATATAAGGTGTGATTTGCCCCTTACAAATGCTTCTCAATCACTTGCCAATGTCCCACGGCTAGCAACAATAAGGCCCTTTCAAGTCTCATGCCCAACTTAAATGATGCCACAATAACTATCACCAATCCTCACATCTGGCAATGCATTTTAGTGATTAACATCTGCAATATGGAATGTTTCAAACCCTTGACCAGCAGCAAAGTCCTTCACCAACCTGGGCACCACAGTCATAGACCAGCAATATAACTATTATGCCAATCACCAAACCTGAATACACAACCAAATGCAAACAATAACCAATGTCTGCAAACTATTTATTAATCTTTGAAAACCCCGAATATTGAATCTCTCCTGTGAATCGATTGAAGCACAAGCACAACCCCTAAAAATGGAATTGTCTGCAAGCTAGCTTGGGAGATCTTTCACTCCTGTACCGAGCTATTCCTCACGAGGGATTTCGTCCTCGATGAAGCTAAGTATTTCTAGACTCTCCAATCCTACTACAAAACCCTTAGCCAAATTCTTCTTCTTCAACAATGAATGAATAAAATGAGCTTCAAATGCCCTTTTATAATTCTCAACTTCACCTCAAATTCACATTTAAATTTCATTTCATTCAATTTATTTCTTAATTTTGGTGTACAACTCTATAATATAAAATATACTTTAAAAGTCACTTATATCTCCCCTTTTAAAATGACACTTAATTTATAATATAAAGTATACTTTAAAATCACTTACATCCCCTTTATAATAAAGTCCCTTTTTAAAATATTTTAATAATGCATAAAGTTAAATTATTTAATTTAACATGTTATTAATATTAAATACATAGGACCAATATTAACCAATATAACTCCAGGATATAATTATGCCACCATGCCAAATATAGAAACTCTGTTAGCTGACCATACTAGTGACTTATTAAAAATTGTAAATGTGGGTCAAAGTGTCCAAAATGGCCTCTGGAAGGCACATCACAAATAAACTGGGACACTAAGCTGAAGAGTATTGAAATAAGCTCCAAAAAGGCCTACTGAAGAACCAATGATCACCCTTGAAGGGATCCCCTGAACACCTTGTTAGCCTACGGGGACCAGTTGGTAGACTAACCACTACGTCTGGCCTCTACCTAGGAAAAGGGGACATTACAACATGGCAAGAAATTCTAGACATGTCGGATTTGAGTCAATGTGATTTTATGATGAAATGATGTGTTAAAAAACAAATGTACCTTTTCAATTTTGAAGATCCCATTCTAGCTGGAAATGGATCGAAGAATGGTCAAAAAGCACACAATTTGGCAAAGGTTTAACTAAGAGAATTAAAGTTGGCAAAGGAGAAGTACCATTGTGTTGACACTGTAACATGATCGAGTTGTTTTATTATACTTTTAGAAGCACTGCAAAAGTTGGACCACATGTACCAAATAGAGGATGTGTTGTGGTGGTCAAGATTGGGATCATAGAGGCCCAATTTGTTGTCCATGTAAAAACATGCTTCCCTTATGATAGCTATCCATCTCACAAGAAAGTGGTCGTGTTTATCCAATGCCACCTCAAGTATATTAAAGTTGTCATTAAGGATCCACTAGGTCTCAAGTAATTCATTCACAAGCTACTGCCAAAGCAAGGTCTTCTAAATTGAATCATAAACAATGTCAAAGGCTTTATTGTTGATGTTGGGAAGGACCCACAAGGCCCTATTGGATGGGTCACAACCATCTATAAAATAGTGAGTACCACTTGCCATCTCCTAAGGTTACCACACCTTCTTGACATTGCCCACAATTTTTGTTGAAACAGATGCTACTTGGCCATATGACATAGCACATGACTAAAAGTGAAAAACAAACAACCTTGATCTTTTGAAGGCAAAGAATGTCTAGAGAGATAAGTCTTGTCAAAAATCCCACATAATGAACTTGTAGGTTGAGGTTGTTAGACACCTAACATTCCATGAGACATAGTTAATGAAAAGCAAGGGTCTAAGAAAATACACTTGAAATCTAACCCTTGCAATACAAAGAAGCTTTTTTGCATGAACTAGCTCTAATTATGTGGAGAAAATTCCTCAAATTGCATGTACTACTGTTTAGAGACATATTCCCCTTTTCAACCCCATTGGAAGGGTTGTTTGACCACTTGACACTTCTTAGTGGAGAAGTAAGTTGAACCACTAGATTTGCAAAGGATAAAACACTTGCAGGTAGTGGATTTCTAGAATAACGAGGCTTACTAGCCTCTTTGGAAGGTTTTTTGAAAGGACAAGAGGGATTTAGTTGAGTTAGTACCACCTACTTAGCTTTATCACCGCCATTGGGCCAAGAAGGAACTACTGGAGTCAAGGCTTTGGAAGCCAGATTGTTAGAATTTCCAGCATTGTTGGACTGAGAGCTTTTATTGGGCCCATTGCAACCACCTTTAAGGTCACCAACTTTAGTCTAATCATCTCTTTTAGTTGTATTCCTTACTAGTTTGGAGGTTGGCTTTGATTTGTGGGTGATGAGAGGACAATCTTCAATTTTATATTAAGAGGATTGGCACCTGAAACAAGTGTTCGGAAGATTGATATACAAAACTTGTTGTGCTTGGAGCTTGTTGCTAATTTTTATATCAATGGTTTCTTTTAAATCCTAGGATAGGCCTATTTTCATGTAGACCCTATGTTGGGGACAAGTCGATAAAACTTGTCAATTTCCACACAAACCACCCTCTCAAGACAGGTAGTGTATGATTAAGAAACAACCAACAAGGCAAAGGCAAACCATAGTATTTGACCCAGATAGGGACTTTAAGAGCTTGGTGATTAGACCCAACGAAATCCCTACAATAGGGAGAAAAAACTAAAAATGAGCTGCAAACATAACATGGTCCATAACAAAGGGTTGCATTTGAATGGTTGGCTTCCACAAAGAGGAAAAAGAAGAAGTTTTAGTTAAGTTTTAGATAGCATCCTATTTAACCCCATGGGGAAGACAAGCAGTATTCACCTAGCTGCATAGCATGATATCAAATGGAATATGTCCTACAAAATAACCTATAAGAGTAAACTATTCTAACCAATAGCATGGAAGGTCAATATTTAGAACCAGAAAAACAGCATCTAGAGTGTTTTCAAAACCCGTACATTTTAAAACACCTTTGGAACAAACTTGCAAGGCTTCTTCATAGGTGACATAATTAGTCACTCCAATTGCAACAACAACAGCATGAGCAGCCAAAAGGCTAGACTTGGGTGGCATTGTAAAGCAAGAAAAACACCCCAAGGGCAAGAAACCCTAGGAGCTTCTGCAACAAATGTAGGCAAGATATGAATATCCCATTGCGCTAATGGAAAGCAGTATGACTGAACAAAACGTAACAAGCTCTTCTCTCCCGATTTTAACTTTTCACTTTGCTTGTTTCCTGGAAACAGTAACGAGGATTCAGAAACTCAGAAACATTTGTGACAACAAAGTATACAGAGATTAAACTGTGATTTTTTTCTGCAACTTAAAAAAATCCAAGAAATCTATGAATGACAGTTTTTGGGCCTCCCGGAAATTGGGTTTTTTGGGGGAATGCGTCCCCATGAACATTGTGATATAGTAATTTTTAGATTAACATCATCTAGCAACTTCTGATAGTTATATATTTTTACGACTTATATGTTTGCCTTGTCTTCTTCACTGATTCGTAGTATTCAATTCTCTAGCAACATAATATTTGTGTTTATGAATGTAATGTGAATTTTGTTAGAAATGTAAAACTTGTATTTCATGTTTGCTTCATGTCGTGTCTTGAATTTTTCGTATTATGAAATGAGTTTTGGGTGATGCATATGAAGGTCTTAATGTGCAGCCAGTGACTCATATTTGGGTTTTATGTTAGTATATTTCTCATATTGCTGAAGGAAAAATTTAGACAACTTAATTTTTTTGTATAAATTAATCTTGGAAACTGATGAACAACCATTATTTCTATTATATCAGGCATTGCTTGATTCAACATCTGAAGAATCGCTTAAAGACGAGACTGGAGTAAGGATGATAGCCTTATTTGATCATGAAGAAGTGGGTTCTAACTCCGCACAAGGTGCTGGCTCTCCTGTGATGTTGGACGCTCTCTCAAGAGTAACCTCTTCTTTGAGTGCTTATGATTCGAAGGTAATTTTAAATTTGTTCCTATTCTATAACTACCAGAATAATGTATTCTCTTTTCTCCCTTCTTCTTTAGTCACAATTTCAAGAGTTGGACATCAATATTACATCATGATAAAAGTGTTTATATGTTGGTATTTAATTAGTGTAAAGAATAATCAAATGAACATTCTCTCTCATCAATTGCAGTTAGCATCTATTGGTGTATGTTCTCACTAATTTACATGATTTTTCTGACCCACATCGGTTGGTGTTGGTGGGTGTTTAGGATTCTTAACACTAAAAATACATAAGAGATAATATTAGACTGATTAGATATTGCTCCCACGCCCAAATTTTAGCACGAATGGCTTACATTGATAAATCTGGTTATCCTATGGGGAATCCTTTCTGATAGTTGTGACTGTCCTAGATAAATCTGGTTATCCTATGGGGGATCCTTTCTGATAGTTGTGACTGTCCTAGATTATATCTTGTTAATGTATTAACTTTTCTCATTTTGCAATGTGCTTTCAGGCATCACTTGAGAAAGTGATCCAGAGAAGCTTTCTAGTATCTGCTGACATGGCACATTGCTTGCATCCAAATTACATGGTATGCATTTTAAGCACAGAAGTCCTCAATTACATGGCACATTGTATTCTATGTTTAAAACACAATTAAATGTGAGACTTGCGAAAGTCAGATTAGTTTCATTCTTGCTTCGTCTGAAAATCTTTACTTTTGTTGGTCAAAACTTAAGTTGATCTTGTGAGACCCTATGGTTTGTAAGAAATACTGTAAAATGGGCTCAGGAAAAATATGAAGACAACCATCAACCCAAGATGCACAATGGACTTGTCATAAAGCATAATGCAAATCAACGTTATGCAACTAATGCCGTGACATCATTTATTTTCCGAGAAATTGGCAAAAAGCACAAGCTTCCTACACAGGTTAGTACAAGAGAGATTAAATATACTTGATCAAATTCTTATATAGAACAACAGAGGTCGCCTTGTTTCAGAAGAACTATATTGCAGTGTATAGATAAATATTGTGTTGCCTCAAGCGATAAAGTATTGCTGAATTTACATATGCAGGATTTTGTGGTTCGAAACGACATGCCATGTGGATCTACTATAGGTCCAATTTTGGCGAGTGGAGTGGGCATTCGCACAGTAGATATTGGAGCACCTCAGTTGTCAATGCATAGTATACGAGAGATGTGTGGGGTCGATGATGTAATTTATTCTTATCAGCACCTGAAAGCATATTTCGAGGACTTTACAGAGCTGGATTCTCAAATCATAATTGACTCCTAATTTTATGCTATAGCTTTATGTAAAACTCTTCTCCATTTGATATTGATGTTCAAGTTGGTGAAAGGATCATGAGTTTACTGCAACGAATTGTATTTAAGTGTATATCTTTGTTTCTTCAGACAAGCTTGAAACGTTATGTGCTTTGATTATTATAATAATTAACGTGTAACAGGTGTGGTGTGATTTGTCCTTATATAGCAGATCCCATGAAATTTGATTATTTTTTAAATTCAGCAATTATCAATTTTGCAGACCCGTTTGGCTCCTTAACAGAGTTTTTAAAAACAAAAATTTCTAGCGTACTTTAGTTTTTGCCCATGTGATGACCAATTTTTTAATAATTTAAAAGCTAATGACGAATTCATATTGAATGTACCATTCTTTGGATCATGGCACACAATTAATGACCTTCCACGAGATTCACTTTAAGTGGTCTTAAATTTTATATCTATCCTGATCTTTAATGCTCCATCATACACTTAACGTTCAATGTATATTAACATCATATATAAGCTTTATTTCATAGCGTATCATCATTATCTTCTCTCCTATTTTCACTTGAATCTCCTATAGGTATCTACACTATTGAAGTTGGTTCTACTTTCTTATCATGCTCTTACATGCTTTAGTATTTTATTTGAGAATTTTATGGACATGTTTTGGTTGTTGAATTATTTATAATTTGATGTATCTTTTGAACATCTTCTATCTTACAATTATATTCATGTATTTGCTGAAAATTGTTTAGTAATTGTTTATGTATTTTTGAAGTAAGCATAAGAAGATTTAATTGTAACATACATTCTTTATTTTGTCTTTGTTTCTTTTTTGTTTTGGTTTGATGTGTTTGAGAGAACAAAACAGAAATGCAAAAGGTGTTTTCTATTTGTAAATAAGAACAAAAATATGAAGCACTTGCAGCAATTAAATTACTTAGATTTTAGACAATTTCAGAGATCTAAACAGTAAAAAATTTCAGACATAATTTCTGATCTGAAAATAGAATATTTCTAAAATGTAAAGGCAATCTACATTATCAAAATACATTATATATCCATTTCTAACATATCTAGAAAAAAATTTGGATTTTGATATTTTGTTGTGCTGGCAACCAACACTTGCAAGCTCCCAAAAATTGGACGCCACAACCAAAAATGCAAGTATTTGTTGTTGTAAATGAAATGTAAGCCAACCCTAACCTTAAGTGCCTCCGAACCAGCAAGAGGTTGCTCACAAACCCAAGTGACTAGCTCCCAAAACCACCTGCACTATTTGCAGTTGTACGGACAGCATGGGAAGAGGTATAGCCAACATAAAAGGTGGAATTTTTTGTGCTTTTATCCTTCAAATTTGCTGGTCATAAATGCTAAAAACAATCCTCCAAATCTACAATGTAAACCCAAACAATATCTTCACCGAATTGAGATAAATAAACTCCAATGCAAATGAAACCACCTCAAATCCTCCAAATTGTGTCTTTCAAGAACATGGAGAATGTTGTTTGTAAGGGGTTTTGTCCTTACAAACCAAGAAGAAGAAGACCCAGCTCCTCCAACAAGAAGAAAACCAAATATCAAGTCAAGCATGAATGAGAAAATGAGCTCCAACTTTTCTTTTTTTATCCTTCCTTAAACCCCACGTCCCAAATTTCATTAAATGCCTCAAACTAACAACTAACCCTATCAATGCCCCAAACTGACTTACTAAAAATAGTAAGTATAGAAGAAAACATCCAAATCACCCTAGAAAGTGGTATTTGCACACCATAACCCCCTGAGCTCATATAAACACCTGATACTGCTAATTACTAGAATCAACCGACTCCAAGGACTCCCTAACCCTAACACATTAGCCTACGAGAATCCATTAAATAGGCTATTTGTCTACTATATTGAACTGCTTATGAAGGGGACATTATAGTCTGTCCTTCCCAAAATTATTTGTCCTCAAGCAATCTCCACTCTGGATGTTGCAAAATCTGGTCATTCTCTCAAGTTGCATCCTTAACTGGCAAGTTTTTCCATTTGACCAAATATTCCTTAATAACTCTCTTCCAAAGATTCTACTCTCTGGGGTATATAATGGCCTTTGGAATCAGTATCAACTTGCCCTTCTCATCCAATGGTGGCAATTCTTATGAGGGAAATACATTGTGTCTAAGTGCTTTCTTAAGCTTAGATACATGAAATACATTATGAACCCTGCCACTAGTTGGTAACTCAAGCTCATAGACAACCTCACTAATTCGCCTAGACACTCTGAATGGACCCTAGAACCTGGGCTTAAGATTTTCTACTCCATTCTTCTTGAGAGCAGACTACCTGTAAGGTTGAAGCCTCAAATACACCATGTCCCCAACCTCAAAACTATGCTCCACACAATGTTGATCAACATATAACTTATGATCTGGTTTTGTGCTTGTTGTAAGTTCTTCAAAGATTTGATAACATCTTGTTCTCCTACAACAAATCTTTTGCCTTAGAAACTTTGCTATCTCCAAAAAGTAAATCCAAGAAGTTAGGTGCCTCATATCCATACAAGGCCATGAAAGGTGACATCTTGATGGACATGTGATAAGTATTATTATAGTAGTATTCTCTGGGATGCAACCACTTAATCCAAGCTCTCTGTTGGCTTGATACATAATTTTTGAGATACCCTTTCACCCATTTGTTAACTATCTTTGTCTATCCATTTGTTTGGGGGTAGGAACTTGTGTTAGGAGTGAGCTTTGTCCCACTCAATTTGAAAAGCTCCTGCCAAAAGAGGCTTAGGAACTTGTTGTCCCTATCACTCACTATACTCCTAGGCATCCCATGTTGATCTGATGTTAGGATCTAGGACTTGTTGCACATGAGTAATAACTTATTACAACAATTAAATTGAAGGTCTTTAAAACATAATTGAAATGCTTAATTTCAAATGTAACTGAAATGCTTAAATGAATAAAGCAATGATAAAGTGATGAACAAATAGAGAGATAAGAGAGAGAAGACAAGAATTAGTAAGTTGATAACGGAGTTCACCAAATGGCTACGTCTTCGAGTCCCTCTCCAACAGAGTGATTGATCCTATTATGCTCCAAAATCAGGATTACAAAGCTTCAATTCTAACAGAGTCTCCTCATGTCTCCTTGATAATGAAATTACAAATAGTTCCCTCCTTCAAGTACAAACAAACACAATACTTCTTGCACAAAGTTGAACAAATCACTATCACAAAGGAATTTCTCTCCTTACTCATCACCTGGATACCCAACTCTTCCATTCTCGCCCTCTTTTATACAAAAAAATTACTCAATATGACCTTTAACCAAATGATTTACAAAATCCTCCCTTATCTCTCATTTTTACAATAAAATCTTAAAAAATCCCCCCGTAATTAACATGAGTAATCTTTTAAAAATAACCTCACCCCTTTAAAAATCCCTTATTTATCATTTTAAAATATTTTCCAAGCCCTTAAGTATATCATTTATCAGGCTTTGAGGGATTTAAAAGGTTGTTTTATATTTTAAATGAGGTTTAATATTTTAATTTGGGGTTAATAATTTAAAATGGAAGATTTCATCAGCTTAACTCCTTATTAAAAGGAACCGACCTCCTATTATAATGTTGAAGACATTGCTAGTCCAATGGTTGGAGGCTTGATTTGGAACCAAGAGGTCGGCGGGTCAAATCCACCGGTCCTCTATTTTCGCAACTTACCTTTAAAAAAGGTAACAAAACAATTTGTGGTCATTATGTAGTAACGACTTGTTGAGCGATGTAGTGCTTAAGCGTGTGAATAGGCGATGACCTGGTTATTAAGCTACCTAAAGAAGGTCCAAAATATGGAGGATCGTAGATGGCCTAAGCTAATTATGAAAGAGGAGCTAACTAGAAGAAAAAACACATGGATGAAACTTAATATCAAGTGGATGAAGAAATGGGATGTTGTGATGCATGAGTGTCCAAACACAAATGGAGAAATAAAAAATTATGTGAGAGAAAAATTTAAATATGGTATATGGACGAAAAAAATAGGGCGTAAAAAGGATTATTATATCAAAGAATTCAATCCCACAAGGGACCATGAAGAAAAGGCTTATATAGGAGCGAATATCAATTGGAAAGCAAAAATGTTGATAGCCCAATTGCGGACTAGTTCACACCATCTTAGGTGTGAAACAGGTAGGTGGGTGGTTCCTAAAGAAGAGTGGGAAAATAGAATATGCCGCTTTTGTAACGAGGGTATGGTGGAGACGGAATGGCACTTTATCATAGAATGCTCAACTTATAAAGACATCCAGGCCAGCTATGGGGATGCGGTGTAGGTTGACAATTTAAATACCTTGTTTGAAGATTCAAGACTCGACAAAATTGCAAACTTCATCATCAAAATTCACTCTCGAAGGGTTGATCTCGAACGGCGCCTCCATTGTGTCTAGGGTTGTGCTGTGGGTTGTTCTGGTGCTGATCTTGGGTCCCATAGGCTTCTTTGGCCTCGTGGACGTCATTAATATATTTCATTTCATTTCAACCCTCATAAATAATATATTTTGGTTGTGTGCGTTGGAGGAGTTACACTCGGGGTGCCATTTGGCACCCATTAATTGGGCTATGTGGCGCCCAATTATTCATTTTTAACAAACACTCACTAACACTTGTCGAGGCTAGATAGGTCCACGTGTTAGTTTGTGGTTGATTAATGTTGATTGTATGGCCTTGCCATGTGTCATCATCGAATAGGTTCACGTCATCAATGTGCTGCCACGTCACCGTCTTCCATGTCAAGTGCTACATCATCATTTTGACTAGTCAACCCCTTTGACTAAAACTTTGACTTCACGTAACTTTGGCATACGGACTCCGTTTTCAACGAAACGAATGGCATCGGAATCATGATGACAAGCTCTTTGACATGATGTTGTTTTTGACCATTTTTTAGATGATCAAAATTTTCACCTTTCTAACTGGCCTTTATACCTAGTTTGACCCCAACTTTGAACGAGCATAACTTGAGTGTATGAGCTCCTTTTTCGCCCGTTCAAGTTGCGTTAGGTTCCATTTTCTGAGCTCTTCAAGATGACACTGAAATATGGAGCATGTGGAACACTTCAATTTTGATGACAAGTTCCACCTAGATCACATGCAATCTGAAAAATCTCCTTGAAGAACAAATCAACTACCTTTGCTATAGTATATGTCATTGAAATCCCTGTTAACCACAACATATATGCACTCATTTTTTGTACCTTAGGTATCCTAGTAATGAAATCCATAGAAATGCATTCTCATTGCTGGTTAGGAATGGGTAAGGGTTGAAGTAGACCAGTTGGATAAGTGTGCTCAATCTCATTTTGTTAACAAGTGGGACACTCGCTAACATACTTAAGGACTTCATTTTTCCAATCCTTTCCAAGTGAATCTTTCTTGGATCTTCCTATAGGTCTTGAAGAAACTTAGTCAACCAACCATGGGTGCATCATGAAAAATTCTCAATATCTTCCCCTTAAGCTATGAGATGGCCACTAAATAAATCATCTCCTTATAAATGATAAACTCATTAAGCATTGTATACCTGTCAACATGTATGGTACCTTCTATGATCTTTGCTAAAATTAACACTCTCTAATCAACAACAATCTCAACCAAATAACATGAGTGACATCTCCTAGAAAGTGCATCAACAAGCCCTCTATTTTCACAACTTACCTTTAAAAAAGGTAACAAAACAATTTGCGGCCATTATGTAGTAACGGCTTGTTGAGTGATGTAGTGGTTAAGCATGTGAATAGGTAATGGGGGGGTCATGAGTTTGACCCTCATAAATAGCATATTTTGGTTGTGCGTTGGAGGAGTTACACTCGAGGGGCCATGTGGCACCCATTGATTGGGCCATGTGGTGCCTAATTATTCATTTTTAACAAACACTTGTTGAGGCTGGATAGGTCCACGTGTCAATTTGTGGTTGATCAGTGTTGACTATATGGCCTTGCCACATGTCATCGTCGGATAGGTCCACGTCATCGATGTGCTTCCACGTCACCATTTGCCACGTCACATGCTACCCCTTTGACTAAAACTTTGACTTGGCACAATTTTGGCATACAGACTTTGTTTTCAATGAAACGAATGACATCATAATCATGATGATGAGCTCTTTGGCATGATGTTGTTTTGGACCATTTTTGAGATTATTAGAATTTTCACCTTTCTGACTGACCTTTGTACCCGGTTTGACCCCAACTTTGACCGGGCATAACTTGGGCATATGAGCTCCTTTTTTGCCCATTCAAGTTGTGTCGGGTTCCGTTTTCTGAGCTCTTCAAGATGACGCTGAAATCTAAAGCATGTGGAACACTTCAATTTTTTATGAAAAGTATCCACCTGGATCACATGCAATCTAAAAATCTCCTTGAATAACAAATCAACTACATGTGCTATAGTACATGTCATTGAAATCCCTGTTAACCACAACATATATGCAATCATTTTTTGTACCTTAGGTAGCCTAGTAATGAAATCCATAGAAATGCATTCTCATTTATGGTTAGGAATGGGTAAGGGTTGAAGTAGACTAGTTGGATAAGTGTGCTCATTCTTATTTTGTTAACAAGTGGGACACTCTTTAACATACTTAAGGACTTCATTTTTCAGTCCTTTCCAAGTGAATCTTTCCTGGATCTGCCTATAGGTCTTGAAGAAACTTAGTCGACCAACCATGGGTGCATCATGAAAAATCCTCAATATCTTCCCCTTAAGCTATGAGATATTAGCCACCAAATAAATCATCTCCTTATAAATGATAAACTCATTAAGCATCGTATACCTGTCAGCATGGATGGTGCCTTCTATGATCTCTGCTAAAATTAACTCTCTCCAATCAACAACAATCTCAACCAAAGAACATGAGTGATGTCTCCTGGAAAGTGCATCAAAAATTACATTCTTCTTCCCCTTGACATATACAATATCAAAATCATAGTCCTGTAGTCTACTAACTCACTTATGTTGCTTATCATTCAAATCCTTTTGGTTCATGAAGTATTTGATTCTATTGTGGCTCGTTTTGATAACAAATTTACCCCCCACTAGGTATGGTTTGAATTTGGCCAAGGAATGCACAATGGCCAACATCTCCCTATCATAGATAGAGTAACTCCTCTACACACCTCTTAATTTCTTGCTCTTAATTTCTATGGGGTGCTTCTCCTACATTAAGACAACTCCAATCCCCTCTCCTAAAGCATCACACTCCAACTCAAAGGTTTGGAGAAATGTGGTATTTCCAATATAGGACATGAAGACATCATCTGCATGAAGTGCTCATAACACTTATGTGTTCAATCAAACCACTCAAAATCTCCCTTCTTTGTCAAGTATGTAAGTGGAGTTGTAGTCTGTGAGAATCCCTTAATAAACCCCCTGTAGAAACTGCACAAACCAGAAAATCCCTTAAGTTGAGTAAGATTCGTAGGAGTAGGCCACTCAATGATAGCCTTGATCTTCTCAAGATCAACTCTCACCCCCTTTGCACCGATGATGTGTCCAAGATAGAGAAGCTTTTTCATACTAAAGTCACGTTTAGACTCCTTAGCATATAAGGACTCACTCTCCGAGATGATAAAATCTCCTTAAGATGCCTCATGTGTTCTTCCAATGTTTTACTAAAATTCAAGATATCATCAAAATATATCAATACAAACTTCCTCAATTATTTTCTGAATACATGATTCATGTAACTCTAAAAAGTGGCCAATACATTTGTCAAAACAAAGGGCATCACCAAGAACTCAAAATTTCCAAAATGACATCTAAAGGTTGTCTTCTTTATGTCCTCTCTCCTCATCCACATCTCATGGTACCTTGATCTCAAATCTATCTTGGAAAAATAACAAACCCCATGTAACTCGTCAATTAACTCATCTATGTGCAGAATAATATACATGTTTTTAATTGTTTTCTTATTCAGTGCCCTATAATCAATACACATTCACATTGTCCCATCTTTTTTCTTCACTAAATCCATTTGCTAAATGGAATCTTGTTGGGCCTAATGTGCCCCATCTCCAGTAATTCCTTATTTGTTGTCTCTATCTCATTCTTATGCCTCTTAGGATGATTGTATGGCATAGTAATCACTAGTCTAGTACCCTCCTCCAGCTCTATACCATGCTTTATCACTCTCTCTGGTGGTACTCCATGAGGGATCTCCCAAACACCTTGTTATGCTCATCTAGCAACTTCTAGATATTTGGATGGTACGTGTTCTTTTGATGATCTACAATAGTAGGCATGATAAGACACTTTGTCGCCCACTCCATCTGCTCATGTGTAATCAAACACTCCATCCTCTTAAAGGATACAATTATAGGGCATCATCTGACAATCCTCTGAGCACTATCTTTTTTCCATTTGCTTCAAATTTCATTTCCGTTTTTTGCAAACTAAAAGAGAACTCTACAAGGTATTTCATCCAATGCATCCCCAACCATATCAATGTCTCCAATGTTCACCACATATAATTCATCCTTCAACTCATAGTCACACAACTGGATCTTCATATTATAAATATTATGAGTACAAGAATTTTTTTACCTATCAGCTACCATGGCCTTAAATCCATCATGTTCTTTTGTTTGCAACCTTCTTCTGTTCACAAATCCCTCATTAATGAAGTCATGAGTGACACCTATATCAATAAGTGTTATGATTCGTCGCCTTTGCAATGTCCCTCTAACCTTGAACGTTACTACCTTTTGGATACTAGAGAGATGGGAAATGGTACCATCATCCTTTGGTCCCTCATCCGATGAGCTCTCCTCCCCACTGCTCTTTGAATCAAATTGTTGATTTGATTTTTTTGATGCAAATTCATTAGCAAAAAAATACTCTATTTGGTTAGCTTTTACCTTCACACTGCATTTGTGAGATGATTCCCAAGGTTCCCTACAATGGAAGCACAAATTCTTCCTCTAAAGGTCATTAAGTTGCTCATTATCCAATCTATTAGACTCATTTCGTGGTTGATGTGATTCTCTGTGAAAGGGTTTCTTATCCCTATCCTTCTTATGTGGGAAAATCTTAGACTTAAATTTGTTTCTAAGAGTGGAACTCTCCATATCTCTAGCCTTCTTGATGGCTTCCTATAACGAATATGGATTAAGGGCCTTAATCCAACCCCACAAAAGATCTGTAAGACCATCCATAAACATAACAATGAGCCTCCTCTTTGAAATATCTATAACCAACACCAAAAGTCTTTGGAAATTAACCACATATGCCTCTATTGAACCCCATTGTTTGAGTTAAGCCAACTCCTTAAAGTGTAACTCTAGATCTCTCCTATCAAATCTCTCAATCAACCTCTCTGTGAACTCAACATATGAGTCTATTTGGTCATGACCCAAAGTGATCATGCCATGGTGCCACCACTTGTGAGCACTGCCATCCAAATGTATATCCGCATATTTGATGGTCTCATCCTCCTGCATTGGGTTGAGCTGGAAATATGTGTCCAACTTTTGAACCCATGCTTTACTTGTAGTCTTCTCAAAGCCATCAAAGTACGGAATGGATAGCTTACCCACCTTCCTTTGCAACTCCTGGTCATGTTATCTACCACCCCTATGCAGTCTATGTTTCATTTTGAGGTTCATGTAATCACAAAAAGACATCTCAGCCTAAAACTCTAACCCTGAGTCCCTCTAGTCCTATATAATTTGATCTTGTAGCTCCTAATGGGTGGGCTTTGCCTCAAATTGAGGATTAACTCTTGGTGGGAAATTAGGCATTAAGGGGCCAAAATTCGTTGTTCTAGTTCTAACTGGTTGATCTATACCTTTGTCATTCATTGAACCTTCTTCATTACCATTATTCTTGTCATGCCCTTGATTACCGCCATTGTGTCCCTCTTTGTTACCACCATTGTTTTTTGCATTGTTCCTTGCATTGTTTTTGTTGTTTCCAAACATTTGTTGGTTCATTTTGGCCACCATTTGAGCCAAGCTCTGTTGTAACTCACACTATCCTCTAGCCAGGTCATTTAGTATTTCCCTAGTGTTAGGTTCTTGTTTTCGCTTTCTAGGATCCTTTGAGACTCGAAATACACCATGGTAAAATCAAAATAATTACACCATGATAAAATGAAAACTTCTCCCACTTAATTTACTTACAATCTATATATATTATTACACCTATCAACATACTCATTACATGTAATACCCTAAGTTGGCACCAATGGAATTAATAAACAATGAATGAGCTAGCAATTTTCTTACATAATAATCATAACACAAATTTGTTAGAATGCATACTTATGCACTATAGATGTTATGCACTATAGATGCTATGATATGACACACTAATACTCCAAAGTACACAACATCAATGCATAAAGCACGACTACACTAGTAGATCTGGCTTAACTTTGTCTTGAGATGACATCACCAAGATGAACAAATGAGAAGGTATAATTTCCTCTAACACAATGGTAGGTTATTTATTATTAAAACCATCTCTCACAAACAAGAAATAATAGAAGGAAAATGGACACTATTTCCTAATCAAAGGAAACCCTAAGCATTATTACAACATTTGATTCAAACTAAGACACAACCATACATCAAAAATAACAAAGAAACAACAACCAAATTTGGAAAACACATGCCTAAGCAATAAAATAATAAGGAGATCCAATAACTCACCTTAGTCTTGCAAGAGACTAATTTTTTCACTTAGGCACAAATATGACACTAAACATACAATAATCATACGAGGACACAACACTTCACCAACCTTGAGATGAAAGGAAATAAATGTAGACCCCAAGGAACAATCTTTGTTTAGTTTTTTTAAATGATGTTTGCTATTCACTACCTTAAAAATACCCCTTTTACCATAAAAGAAAATGTTCTTGACTTTTTTAGAATTTCCCTTTATGGAAAAACAAATAATTTGGAGTAAATGATAGGTAAAACATAAACAACTTACTTCTATTAATTCCAAATTCATTTCTAGGCAAGAGTAAAGGTTCGTTTAAAGCTCTTACAACTTATCTCATGATTAGGACCATGACTTAAATATCAAAAACACCTATCAAGGTCAAAGGTACGACTTTCAATGCAATGTTAAGCAATGCAAACTAATAGGATAAACCACTAAATGATGCACAACTTCCATACTAACATGGTTATGAAAAAATGACTTCCATAATTGAATTATGTTTTTTTTAAGCTTCACAACCAAAGCTTAACATTTACAACATATGCATTTTGTCAAAAATCAAATATGAATTTTTCTTTTTGAACATGGTTAACAAACTTACTCTCCCATTCTACTAGAACACAACTAAGAGAATTTAAATTGATGAATTATGATTACTTTAAGCTTCATAACCAAAGCTTAAATTTGTGTACTGTCAAAAATTAAATACAAATTGTTCTTTTTGAACATGGTTAATAAACATACTCTGCCATTCTACTAGAACACAATTAAGGGCATGCATTTTGACGAGTCATAGTTGAGCAAGGGTGAATTGAATTCCCAACAATAAATTTCACTTCATTTCAAGAACATAATCAATACTCAAATCAAATAAATTCATTTTTTCCATTTAAGAGTAAGCTCAACTACTCAAGGCATAAGAAGAAAACTTTCAATTATGCTACAACAACATAGCATTTTAATATCACAATTCTCTAACAATAAGAGTTGGATCTAGATACAAATCAGACCATGAAATATTATAAACTTGGGATGATAGTTCTACCAATTCAAATACATTAAAATTATTCTTCAAATTGAAGGTAGAATTACCTCTCACACAAAGATAGAATGATATGACATAATTCCTTTCTTTTGTTTTTGTATAAAAAACCCCATATTCCAAAAAGAAACAACCCTTACCCATTAAAACCGGTCTTTCCAAATAACATTACACACTTTTAAATTAAACTACATAGCAATCTTTTCCATCTTTTTTCAACTATATTTATAAAAATCATTTGTGACATTATCTATCTATCATTAAACATTTAATAGGCATGAGTTTCCACAGTCCATTAGCTTAGAGTATAGCGTACTTTTGGATTCAATCATGTATAATGTTTTTGGATCACACTTAATTATCCATCATCAAGAAGAAAAGATTCATTTAAGTGTAAAATTTCCTTTAAACTATAAATTGCACTTTAATCAATTCAAAAACATTACTAAGTCATTTAAAAAACAAGACAAATGCAACATGAAAAAAAAGAAAGATCAGACATTTTACAAAGATAATTAATATTCTTTTTTAATGTAATATATTTTAATCATACCTTTATATTATTTTTATTAATTAATTTAATCTTTGTAACTAATATATATATACACATTCAATCAATCTATTTTATTTTTACCACTAGAATATATAATTTTAACTTTTTTCCTCAAGCATAAAATCAACATAAATAATCCAAATGTGGCCTTTCATTTTCTAATGTATTTAATCATTAGAAAGCTATTAATTTTCAAAACTAAATGACTAAAATGTAATAAATAATTTAGCTCGACATATGCCAAGGACAGCCTCTTTATGGGTTTCCCAAAAATCTTGTCCGTGCTCAGTCATGCGCAGAAATTTTGAAATCAAAATTGGCGCGATTAAAGATTGTACGTGCCCAGTTATGGCGCGAATGAAAGCATTTTGAGCGTAGCATCTTCGATGGCATTTCCAGCTAATTCTTCTGAGCAGCGATACTTCGAATGGATATCTGTACTGCAGGCGTAACAGTTTTACAGATTTTATAGAGGTATTCATCGCCAATTTTGTCATAGTATTCATATTCTTTGGTTTCGAATATTTCTTTTCCGTTGCATTTGTTCTCGATATTTTTGGGTGTCGCTGTAGAAATGTCTATGGTTAGACAATATTTGGATTCCTTTGACATATGAGAGTTCTTCCAGTAGGGTTCAAGATATATTCGAGTTTCTGGGTTTAGGGTTTGTGGCTAAATCATGATTAATGGCATCATTTTTTAAATACCACGCCAAATCTTCCAAGTTCTTTCTCCTCTGCTGAATTCCATTTTCTGTGGCTTATGGTTTATATCTGTTTAAGATGTTACAAACGACTTTATGTAGGGTTGCAGACGTTTGTTTGTGGTTCTGCATCTATGTATAACAATGAGCAGTATGCTGCCAGAATACTAAGATCTTATGACAGCGAAACACTCAAAATAATCGAGTGTTTTCTACCAACTCTATTGAATAAATATTTTTCTTGAAGCAATCACCAGTTTTCTTCTTAAGTTGGCCACTCTTGGGTGCTATGGGAGTTTCTGGGAGATATGGCCTGCATACTCCTAGGATCGTCCAGCCTATCCCCAACTCTAGGTACTCTCCAATGGAGTTCATCATTTTTTGTCTTGGGATTTCAATGGTAATTGATGAATCAAAGATGATAGCCCTTCTATTTTAGACAAAATTTCGATTAGTAATAGTATTTATTTGGCTTTGTGTTGATTTTTATGTAGTTTGGACAGGTGTCTCCATTCCCAAGAAGTGTTATTTAATTATTTAATTATTTTCTAGAGACTTCCAGAAAGGGCTGAGTTGTCTAGATAATTATGTAATTAAATAAATTGATTCCTCTAGAGACTTCTAGAATCCAGTTAGTTAGGGTTGTTAGAGTCTATTTAATCTTAGCCATTGATTGAGATTAAATCATGGCCATTGGTTTTCCAATGAGAAAAGTATAAAAGGGGATCGATGGGCATTTGGAGGAGAACACAAGTATATAGTTGAGAAGACTTGTAGTGAGCAATAGTCTTCTTGATGTTAGCAAGGTGATGATATTTGGGATAAGTTGTGGAGTTTAGAGGAGAAATTGAGGGAAGAATTTTCGGAGAAGAATATTGCCGAGCTCTGCCATAAGAGGCAAGCAGTTTTTATTCCTTAATTTGCTGAAGTTTAATATAATTCCTCATCTGCAGTAGTGGTTTTCCCTTCGGGGTTTTTCCACGGACAATTTGTCCAAAAATATTGTGTTCATTGTTGTGAATGTTTTATTCTATATTTCTGTGAGTTTTATTGGTGAAATTGCAGTTGTGTTATTTTTCAATATTTGCTGAGAATTAATTTTCCAGAGTCAAATAATCTATGTATTAGATAGGAGATTAATAATCAGTAACTGCAATAGAATTTTCACACTTTGCATCCATTTGTTGGCGATGATCTTATGACTGCCTCTTACTAATCCAAAAATTTGATCTTTTGCATGACCAATAGGTCACTTAAATCACTATTAGTCTGAAGATGTTGCATAACTTTGAAGACTCAGAAAAGATTTTGCCGAAATAGAACATTTTTGAATTGCAGATCAAACCACCGGTTTGTACACGTGGTGGTATGCATGTAGTGACGGTTTCATCCATTTTGTCTGTATGGACAGAGTAATAATCTTGGACCGTATCTCTCCACTTTTTTTTAAGTCAAAGAAATCTTCAAATGCAACGGGAAATTAAACTCATTCTTTATAGATTAAGGCATCAACAATGGTGCATAAATTTTTTAATTTTTTTAATTTTTTATAATACTATATAATTAGTCGATAGGTTATATATAGTGTGAGATTTGAACTTAAAACAAGTCTCACATTTGCAAACCACTATTTAGTCATCAGAAAACAAGTTTTTTAGTTGAAAGGTTATATATAGTGTGAGATTTGAGCTTAAAACAAGTCTCACATTTGCAAACCACTGTTTAGTCATCAGAAAACAAGTTTTAGCTACTGTTTACTGGTAAATCAGCTGTCATTTAATGATAAAAGCCTTCAAAATATCAGGTGAAAGCCTCTAAAATCTCACTTATCAGGTAAAACCAAATAAATATTGATTTTCCAACTGAATGTGAACATTCTATTTCCATTGCAATGTTTTTTTATCAATTTGCTGGTAACTTTCTTTTTTCATTTGCATTGCTTTATGTTTTAAGTCTGTATGCAAATAATTCAAAATTAGATAATACTTAATTTCTTTAAGCAGAAAATCTAGATTTGTCTAAGTTTATTTTATTCCATTATTTAGCACATATTATTAAATGTTTAATCTAGCCACATACAACTAGAATTTGCAGCACATGACATCCATACACACCTACACACAAACATGTACTCTTCAACATATTAGCATACATATAATTTTCTATGGGTGTAATCCTTGAACCTCCTTTAGGTACAAGTGCTAGTTTATTATTTTTTTTGATATTTCTTATGAAAAAGCAACTTTATTATATGTAGAAGGTATTCTTTCTATTAGAAGGGCATGTAAAACTTCAACTGCAACATTAAATCAGCGGCAAACAATTCCTTTGAAAGGTTGTAAGCATAAATTTAATCTTCTTTGGACATGTGGTGGGTCTCTTTTTCCTTTTTTTTCTTCACAAAGGCTAATTCAATCAATTGTTTACAAATAAGTAGAAAGCAATTTGGGTTAAATAATGACAAAAGTTGAGATTGCTAATTTTGACAATTGCAATAGTTATTTTAAAAAAATAGATAAGAAAATGAGATCACTTCATTTTTAAACTAAAGAATGCACAAAGTTTATTGATTGGTTAAAATATTTTAATATCACAAAATTACTTATCTAATAATATAAATAAAGTTATATCTATTTACATATCATATAAACATTGTATCAATTTCACTATTTCAATTTGTAATAATCAAATTTTTAAATAATAATTATAATATAATATAAATTTTAATAAATTATTTTCAATGTAAATAGTTAAGTATCATATAAGAAAAATAAAAATATTTATGCAAACATATGTTCAACAAAGATATAACTATATAGATTATTTATATAATATAGATATATAAGCTAGTTATAGTTGCAATTATAAATAATCCTCTAAACACTTATCAACCGAGGCCTACGTCACTTCAGCATAAATATTAGGCAACCGAAATACACAGTTGCAGACCCACTCAAGCAACTGCCCAAGAAGAAATTAAAAAAGTAAAAAATAAAGGGAACAATCAAAAGCATACGAAAAGGAAAAACCCTCAGACAAGCTCCCGCCAAAATTTTGGCTAAATTCAACTCTCGTTGCTTATTTACTGCGCCACTTGCGCCTTCAAAGTCAAATATCCGCGAGGGGGAAAATTCTACAGATTCAAGAATTATGTTCCAAAAAATCACAGTATTTTGAAGGTAAACGGGTTCGCTCCCTTTCTCGTGGTTTAACCCTCAGACCTCTCGAATTTCTTTTCGCGTCTTTAATTCTAGCAATAGAATTTAAAAGTGTATGCGCTGTGGCTAAAATTTGTTTCTTCTTCGGGGTTCTGAGTGTAATTTAAGCCCTTACTAAAATTCTAAAATATCTGTGCTCTGGGAAAATTTAGCTACAAGGGCTTTTCGACCGTCCTCCATGCTAAACTTTTTTAAAAGACGAGGTTAAGACCTAGATAAGAATTCCATACAATAAGTACTTGGGAAGAAAATATACCAATATTGAAAAAATACGAGTCCGGTAAGTTACTGAACACAAAATGGTTTATCTACTGTCTTGCAGTCCATCTTTATCAGTTACGCCTGTTTTATATGAACATTTATTAGAATTTCAGGCTTCAATGCTACATTAATGGATGCTGGGAGCCTTTGGGTTTTTTGCACTAGTATCAAACTATATACCTTGATATGCTGAATATTCTAATTCTTTTTGCTGAATTGAGCACTTCATGTTTGCTGAAATTAGGTTTATAGAATACAAAGATGTGCCTAATTGTAGAATGCTTCTCTACAAATCCTTAGAGTTTTTTGCATTCATTTTTGTAGATTTATTTCGAATGCCATTAACTTTCAGCATATGAATCTGGAGTCTATGTCTGTATTTAGATCCTTGCTATGGGTTTACTCTGAATAATTATAAACCCATAATATCTGGAGTTACTTTTTGATTCAGGTAAAAATCTACAGTACGGATAGATGAGCTCAAAGCATTTCGAATACATTACTTATGCAAATCCAAGTCTTTTCTAACCTAGTGTAAGCTCTTTAATGACACATCTCTATGGTAAATAATAAAGTAAAGCTGAGCATAGGGTGTTATGAACTGTACATTTATGAATTCTTGTATTTGTGATACATTGCAGCACAAGGAGGACGATTCTTCGATATTGTGTGCAGTTGGGTCCTACATTTTATACTGCAAGAGTACAAAGAACAGTTATTGCGAGAAGGATGTCAATGCAATCTTATTGTACTGGTGGCACTCAGCGAGGGGCTCTGATTGTGTTGGAAGGACTTGATCGAAGTGGAAAAAGTTCTCAATGTGCTAAATTAGTCTCGTCCTTGAGTGATCAAGGGCTTTCTGTTGAAGAATGGCGGTTCCCTGATCGCACTACAGATGTGGGGAAGATGATATCTGCTTACTTGTCCAGCAAAGCAGATCTGGATGATAGAACAATTCATTTGCTATTCAGTGCCAACCGTTGGGAGAAAAAGTAAGCTTTTGAAATTCCTTTAATAATCTAATAGTTAATTAGATAGCTGTGGATGTTGTTTTTCTCCACAAATGCTAGAACTTTGCTCTTTTTATTTTTATTTTTGTCCAAATATCCATATAATCTGAGTAACCAATTCTGTTGATTATTCTGGTTTATGTTTGCAAAGTTTACTCACCTACTGTTCATGAATGGATTTTGTGATTTTGCATACCTGTGATTCGTGTAATGATGCAAGTGAAAGACAACCGCACACAATGTATTTCAATTTCCAAAACATGTATGATTTACAGGATATCTTTTATTTGAGTGTTTTCTAAATTATTTGTCATTTTCTCTTCTTGGGGACAAATGTATTTTCTAAATTATTTTTCATTTGCTATATATCATTTACTGGATATCATATTTTTGAGTATTTTCTAAATTATTTGTCATTTTTTTTTGTCTGGGACATTAGACATCTCCGAGCAGATGGTAGCAAGGTCAATCTGAATTAACTCGAAGCTTGGGCACTGTCAAGATTGACATTTCTAGACAAACGAGGAGATGAAATGAAAAAAATGAAGAAAAGTGGGTAACTATTTTAAGAGAGGCTGCTCTTACTGACAAGCCAGTTTCAAACTAAACAACACTATTTGTATTCATATGATTGATGGATGGGTAAGAGAAATTTTCTCTATGGTGGTTGCAGTTTTTGGATACAAGAAAAATAATCAGGTTAATGAAACCTAGTTGAATATGTTTGATGCCGTTCATAGGTGCAGGCTGCAGCGTCAATCCTATTAAGATTGCAATTACTTCTTAAATGTGAATATTCTATATGAAATGCAGGATCTAATTCAGGGATTTAGATAGCTAGAAGAAAGCAATAAGATTAAAGGAAATGCTAAATCTACTTGCAAACTAGAAGGTAATGATGCAAATTAATCAAAACATTAAACTGTTAATATATTGGACGAACCCAACCCCCAATTTTTTTTGACCAAACCTGCAAACTGAACCCTCAAACCTGAACCCAAACCAGTACCAAGACCAGTAATTTAGCTTTGAATGAAAGTAGGAAGAAGAGGCCTATTAACAGATTTACCCTTTGTTCCTTGTGTATAAGTGTATAACTATAACCCTTCTGCTTATTATTGTTACTATTATTAGCTCTTGAAGAACTTGTGTCATTATTTTGATTGTCAAAATTATTTTGTCTTTTTTGGTTGTTATGCATCATATAACATTTGCCTCATCATATGTAACATAAGGTCAAATTTCCAATTAATCTTATTTGCATAATTGCAGTTGTCATTCTCGCTAACCATGTTTATTTTGGCTGTCTAAACTTCCTAGGGAGTCAAATGATTAGGACTAGCCAACTCCTAAAGTGTTTGCCCAAAACTCTGGTGTTGTGGTTATAAAGGCAGCTAACTAAGCTCTCTACTCACTATCTCTGGAAGGTTACTATGTTTCTAACCTCTGTCTCGCTGTTCACTACTTTGTCCCAACTACCCGCACTCCCCAAGAGTAACATTCTTCTGTTCCTTCTCTTTCTGCAATTTCTTTGTGACTTGTAGTGCTTCAAATTCTAAGCCCGTGAAAAAATTGTGGATACTCAAGACACACTTCGTTCATCAAGGTGATTAATGTTGGGTCTGATTGAAATTCAAGTAGGAAATGATGCCTAAAATGTACCATGCAATTGAGTATTCACAATTAAACAAGATAAAATATAAACAATAAAGAAAAATACACAATTCCAGAATAAGAACTTGACACTTTATTCATGTACTGAACTAAATATTCTCTAGAATAGGATACCAATGACAACCAAGAAAAGTAACAAAAGAACTCCCCAATCATCTCTGATCATAATATATATAGAAGACTCTTGACAAGGTGTGTAGGTGAGGCAAAAATTTGACAATCCCTTGTACCAAACACATGTACTGGTGCTGATAATGACTAATCCAAAATTAATTATACTTATATAAAAGTACATACTTGGTTACAACACAAGTTAATTTATTATCATACTTGAGTACAACATAATAAAAACTTGAACATTACAAAATAGTATGCAACAAAAACAGTACTTTATGCTATGTTGAAAATGATACCTACAATTTTGCAAAGTTTTCCTGTCCATTTTAAAATTCTAGTGATGGCATAATCACGAGTTATCATGTCATAGCAAAGTCCTTGACAATGTCATCACAGATTCTTCTTAGTAATTCCTAGTTTGTAATTATTTCTGAGCTTCTTGCATGTGTTTGAAATGCAGTTGATGAGATGTGGGCCAGATCAGTCTCTTAACAAAAATGTTATCCAAGTCAATTTTGATAATGTGGCCAATTATGTAGTTGAGATTTCAATATTAATGGAGAACACACTGCTTTATTTTGGTCTGCAAGTGCAGCCCACATATAAACTTGACGTTAGAGAATATAAGGAGATTATAATTTTTTAAGTGGTTGAGGAGGCTATGTGGACAACTAAATATTTGTCATTATAACTTGCTTTTCTACAGAAATCATTTATCCCTGACCCATATAAGACCATACAATGAAGTTGAAGAGAATGTAAGGAGTGGCTTGCTTCATTCAAGAAGAAAACCGAGAGGAGTGGTATTGTTAATTTTTTAGAGATTATTTCTGTATATTGGTATGAGAGGCTTGTTTTGTGAGTGAATCTTTGGTAATGGATCTTAGGTTGGTTGATGCACAGAAACCCTTCATGCTAATGCAATGAAGCTATGATTATGGCTGAAGGAGTCAATTATAAGGCACAAGATTAGGTGGAGAGGTAAATGCTAATATAGGGTTTGATAGATGTGGGATGAAGCACTGTGCTCCTTTTCCCAATTAATGTGCCATGGGCCTTACACAATAGCACATTGTTTTACCTAAATGGATCTGAATGTGATGTTGAGGTTATGGCAACTATTTAGCTGTGCGGAGAGGATGGCTAGAGAGCAATGAACATGAGGTCACATACAGGTTGAGTTGGAAGAGTACAAGAGAGCCATACGAGTCTTTTGACTTTGACATGACAGTAAAAGAAAGGGCTGCATTGTTGCTAAATAAGCGATTTTATTTCAAATTATAAGATTCAATGTCAAAACATTTAACATTTTATTGCTAGTCTTTTTTCTAAAATAAAAATGTCTCTGTGGGATAACTATATTGGACAAACTCTGAAATTTTTGCAGGTTGGTCACTGGAAATTTTAAGTGAAATCTATATCTTAAAACAGCAATGTTAAGTAATGTTTTCTGTGAGTACAATTCAAATATATTTGGAAAAACATGCTTAAAGCATTGCAATATGTAGGAATAGGAACTCATTATGATTATGTTTATTTGCTACAATTGTATGTTGTGGATGAGGTTGCTACAAAAAGAACTTGATATAGATGTCAATTGCTTCAACGAAATCAACCTCACTTCTAAGGGGCTGGCGGAGAGCATATCATTTATGCAGGGTTGCCCAACATGGATAGAATATAGGCATGGTATTACAGCAGTTGAGAAATAATCTGCTTTTAAAGAGAAAACAACATGGTCAATCCAAGACCTAGACATCTATAATACAAAGATGCTCCACAAGTAGACTTAGTGTTAAACAAGGTGGTATAGTGGTTTTATATTTGTTGCTACAGTTTTTTATTGCCGATTTTCCATTTTGGTTTGGACTTGTTGGTCTTACATAAAATTGTTTAGATTGTATATTTTAACTAATGATTAATCAACATATATGGAATATTATTGATGTAGTACAAGGATGGGGGCTCTTTTCAGACAACCTATCCAAGCAGCCATAACACAACATGCATTCTCATTCCATAATTTTGCAAGCACACATAATTGAAAATTTAATGAAACACATTCAAATTTTAACAATTTCGCTTCAAACAACACATATGCAAATCAAATTTCCATTGAATTAAAAACTCCACTACAAAAAAAATTATTTTCTTTGCAATACCAAAACAAAACCAAATCAGATCAGCTTTAGACACCTTCAAAATCACCTTTGAAATCCTTGCAACATTCAACTTGGTGCTAGTATCTTCCTCCACAACCTTTCTTGCAACTTCATTGCTGCACCCCTTCACCAAAAAATTTTCACTCAGCTTCTGGGTGTTGGATTTGTCTCAGCAAGAACAGCAATAAAATATTTTCCATACCTCCCCAAATGAGGCGTTGGAAATCCTCCAGCATGCAAAACTGAAAAATTCATTGAATTTCATAACTCTTATTGAAATTGTGGCTCATAACTCCACCTGTAACCTCTTGTCATAAACATGGCACTCTGATTGGTTCCCTGTTGTGCATGGGCCTCGAGATTCTCTTCCAAACCATTTTTAAATATTCCAAAATTCAAATTCTCCAACTTGGGCGTTGGGTTTTCAAATTTCCCATTTTTTGGCTTTTAAGCACATTAAACTAAGTCACCGGTTCGGTTTTGGGTTCGAGTTCGGGTTCGAGAACCCGGTTTGGTAAAAAAAAATTTTGGGGTTGGGTTCGTTTTGGGTTCGGTAATACAAAAACATATAAAAATCAGAAATATATACATATTTGCAGCAGTAATTAAGTTTAGAATACACCACCATATTAATAGTCAAATAACATAGCAAAAATACACCACCACTTTATACTCAAATGTCATGATATAGATTCATTTGGCATATTTTATCGCTTCCTCTTCAAACATAGGATTTGAGGAGAAGTATGTATCCAAATTTTGGATCTAAGAACGTGTTGTGCATTTGTTTGAGTTGTCAAAAGTAGGTATGCACAACTTGCCTAACCTTCATTGTAAGTCCTAGTTGTGGGTTCCTCTCTCTTTCTTGGGTTTGTTTCTTAGTTTCAATTGGCAAAAATTTGTAAGAGACATTGTTTCATGAGATTATTCCTAAGAGATCTATACTCATTTAGGTAGTCCAAATAGCTTTGCCCTACATTCTTCTGTCCCTATGACTGTCTAGGTCTTTTGCTCTATCCAAAATTTAGGCATCAAGGGTCTAGTTACTGATCCTATTATTGTTCTGGTATTATTATTATTGTTGTTGTTTGCAGAGTTAATTGCATCACTGTTCATATTTTTAACATTTGTGTCAATAACTTGGTCAACTGCTGCTGTCCCTGTATAACAGTATAAGTGCATTTAGTTGCTGCTCTATATTAATGTCCTCATGTGAATTTCTTTTATCTTTGTTTGCCATATTTTCTTCTACTTCCAAATCTGCAAATGGAAATCCTTTTGTATTTTCCAAACATTGAAATTGTGGCCTTTTGAGTTCTATCTGATAGCACTTGTTTATTCTATCACTTGGATGCATATGTAGTGTATTTCTGCATCAATCTCTTAGAGACCCAACAGGCTGGTAGGAAAACTAGCTTAGATACCAGTATAATATCCCTATGGTTTAACCACAATTCACGCAGCTATAAAAAAATATTAATGGTATTCAATTGAAATTCATCTCAACACAGCTACACACGAAGATAACACATATCTATTTCATGTGTTAGAGGCAAATATTAGGGTTAGAGGGAATAAAATAGTCTTTAAAAGTCAACAAACAGTAAAAAAAAATAATTAAAAAATGCAAAAAGGCGTTGGAAAAGTCCACCTGGGCGCAAATTCTATCTGGGTTCGAACCAGGTTCGAAAAAACCGAACCCTGATTGGACCCACAGTCATTTTTTTTGAACTCACAGTGAATTTGGTCGAACCAGACCTGAATTTCGAACTCGTATCGAACCCATGCTTCCTAGGGGAGAACTCGGTAACTTAGACATTAAATGTGCAGGTAACAATTTACCCAAATTACAGACTTTGAGCCAAATAAAAAAATAATGGTTACAACAATTTGGCTCCAATTTTTGCCTAAAGATAATATTTAAACATTCATATACCCAACCAATTTAACAAATGATTTTTTCCATACTCTAAGAGTGCCCAAACCAGGTGCTGAAAAGCTGTTTGCAGCAAAAAACCACACAAGAAAAGAAAAGATCAAAAATAAATATTTTTGGAGATGTAGTGTTGCCTAGTACCCTTGGATGCTCTTGCATCAAACACCCGAGGTAAGTGAAATATTCCATGAGTCAAAACTCATGAACATTTAAAGATTTAGTGCTTGTTCTGGATCTAGTTTTTCTCTTTATCCTCTTTTTTTTCTTCTTTACTTTAGAATTTGCAACATCTTCTTCACCATCTTTTGCTACATGAGCATAAAAATCTGCATATTCTATATTCACTTCTTCTTCTTCACACTCTTTAATATTTTCATCTTCTTCTACTATCACCATTTCATTTGTATTTGAATCAACACATGCTTCATTGTCACAAAATTCAAAAAAAAAAAAATTACCTCTGTTTTCACCCCTTTCTTTGTTGCAGTAATGTTTTCTTCTCCTGCTGCAATTTCTTTATCTTCTTTATCCTCTGGTGCAGGAGCACCAATCTTTTCTATGTTTCTTCATTAAGTGTCTAATAGGCAAGGTGTGTTAGGATGTTTGAGTTGAGTTCTTGAGTCTTAATAAGGTCCAATGTGACCATTCCATTGTAATTGATCAACATTGAGGGGCTTTAGTGTTAATTTTATAAGGATTTTAAATCATGTGGGAAGAAATTGTCAAAGTTGACAAGTGGTGTCAAGGTAGATACAATGATGTTTTCTTGAAGGAGTCATGTTCCTTAGTTGAATAAGGTCTCATTAGACCATTTGTAATAGGTTAGGTGATTAGGAGGGTCAAGGAGTGCAAACATTACAACATAAGTAATGGTGTTGTTATACAATTGTGTAAAAGGTGTACTTTTGGCCTCCAACGGTCATTAGAGGTTTAAATTTCAGTTGTAAGGCAGTTGGTCGTTGGTTAGACATGGAGAAGCCCTTAAAAAGGCATAAAAACTTGTTTGTAATGTTGGCTTGAAGATATGAAGGATTGGCAATAAGAATTCTCTATTTTTCTTCATTCATTTATGAATTTCTTGATATTTTGCAAACCTATATGAACCCGTACAGCCTGATCTTGCAATGTAATCATTCATATCTTGTGGAGGCCTATGTTAGCATTCTTTTGTTTCATGTTTGAAGGAATTTAATAGAGTTTTGTGTTAGAAATCTCAGGTTTCTTGTGGCAGACCGAGAACACCCTGTTTGAGGGTTTTGTAACCAAGAACATGTATTAAGGGCCCATACACCGAGTGTGACCACTGTAGCAAGTGTAATGGGCCCTAGGGAGTCTGAGTAGAAGGTAGGATGATTGTTTTGTGTGGTGGAGAAGAAATAAGGGAGATAAGGCTGTTGTTTTGTTGATTTTATTAAGGAAAATACATGAAAAATGATGGTTTGGGTCTAGGGTTTGTTGAAATCAATGAGAGTGAGGGAATTTCTTCAACTTTTAAGCATATTGGGGTCAAAATACAAGTGTTTGAGTCGGCGGCATGATCAGGGAAGTTATGCAAGTGGGACTTTCAAGAAACCTTCCTAGTTTGGCTATAAATTAAGGGTTTTATGGTTTGCTATGTTAGATGGGTCAACCCTAGGAGTTAATTGTGGATTTAGAGGTTTGAAGGCATGGGAAATGCTGCCCCAAGGTTTCAGTTGTCTGTGATAAGTTTAAAGGTGGGTTGCTTTGAAATTTAGGCCTAATTAGGTCAGCGTAGAAGTGGAGGTTTTAGGAGTTTGGTCCAAAGGACTTGTATCTGGTTGAGAGATATGTTGTATAACTCTGAAATGGGTATCTGAATCCACCATCTGTTTGTCAAGTGTTTTGGAAAGTGTTGGAGTTAAAGGCCAAAAATTGAGTTTGCACTGCTACTAGGATTGCAAGGGTGAGTGTGAGAAAATCTACTCCTAATTGTTGCCAAACTTTGGGAATTGTTTGAATTGCTCTAATAGGCCATTTTAATCTTGTTAGATGCCTCTTGAAGGCAGATTGTCACTTTGAGTGAGTTTGGGCCTCCTGGGTCTGCATCATCCTTTGCATTCATCTTCATTTCCTCAAGATTTAAATCTCCTCTTAACCACCTATCTATTCTTTCCATCTCCTTTTTCAATAAGAGATTCTCTTCATTTTTGCCAAGTTCTTCATCAAATTTTGGTCCCTTTGCATGCAAATCTCCTTCTTCATTATCATTGTCTGTTGTAGCCTTGCCGTGCTCTTCAACCTCTACTGCCATCTCATGCTTGTTCTCCTTTGTGTCTTCCAAAAGACATGCTTTTGCTGCTGCAATCTCACTATCTTCTTCATCTTCATCAAAATTTGGACCTTCCAAGTCCACTATTACAACTTCCTTTCCTTTTTCATCTCCTGCACACAAATCATTACTTGCAAACTTGTTATGAAAATAACAATTGAACTCGGTCTATTTTCTGATCTTCCTCAACTGTAGCTTTCTTCTTCATTCCTAAACTTTCCTCAAGGGCATCCAGTCTTGCTTCTAATTTCTTCAAAGGCACCTTTAAGGACTCTCAAGCCCCTCTACAATTACAAGTACTCTTTGCAACAAACTCACATTTCATTCAAAGCTTTTGTGCCTCCTCTACCCTTTGTAGTCACAAGTCCTCCTTGCAACAAATCTCTTTAGGACTCAAACCCTATGCAGTTACAAGCCTCCTCTCACTTGCAACAACCTCTTGTAGAACTCAAATCGTTAGCAGTTACATAATCCTCTTCTACAACAAACTCTCTCTAGGGTTTTTTTGAGACAACTACAAGCTTCCTCTTGTTAACCTCTTTCACAAGTTCATCTATAATCTCTCACAACAAGATTTCCTTTTCACAATTCTTTGCAACTTTCCATCTCCTCAATCTAATGATCATCCTGCTCTGATACCATTTGATGCAGTACAAGGATGGGGGGTCTTTTCAGACAACCCATCCAGGCAGCCATAACACAACATGCATTCTCATTCCATAATTTTGCAAGCACATATAAATTTATAATTGAAAATTTAATGGAACACATTCAAATTTTAACAATTTCTCTTCGAACAACACATATGCTAATCAAATTTCCATTGAATTAAAAACTCCACTACAAAAGAATTATTTTCTTTGCAATACCAAAACAAAACCAAATCAGATCAGCCTCAGACACCTTCAAAATCACCTCTGAAATTCTTGCAACATTCAACTTGCTGCTAGTATTTTCCTTCACAACCTTTTTTGCAACTTCATTGCTGCACCCCTTCACCAAAATTTCTTCACTCAGCTCTTGGGCGTTGGATTTCTCTCAGCAAGAACAGCAATAAAATAGTTTTCATAACTCTCCAAATGAGGCGTTGGAAATCCTCTAGCCTGCAAAACTGAAAAATCTATTGAATTTCATTACTCTTGTTGAAATTGTGGCTCATAACTCTACTTGTAACCTCCTGTCATAAACATGGCACCTTAATTGGCTCCCTATTGTGCATGGGCCTCAAGATTCTCTTCTAGACCATTTTTAAATATTCCAAATTCAAATTCCCCAAGGGCATTGGGTTTTCAAATTTCCCATTTTTTTGGCTTTTAAGCACATTAAATGTGCAAGTAACAATTTACCCAAATTACAGACTTTGAGCCAAATAATAAAATAATGGTTACAACAATTTGGCTCCAATTTTCGTCCAAATATAATATTTAAACATTCATATATCCAACCAATTTAACAAATAAATTTTTCCATACTTCAAGAATGCCCAAACCAGGTGCTGAAAAGCTGCCTGCAGCAAAAAACCACAAGAAAAGAAATGATTAAAAGCAAATATTTGAGGATGCAGGACTGCCTGGTACCCTTGGATGCTCCTGCATCAATTATATATTACAATGGTGTATCTGTGTTTAATAATTATGTTGTAATGTAAGACAGTGAGAGTATGCTATGTTGGATTCTTCTGGAATCGACAGCTTACAATTCTTAGTGTACAACATTTTGAATCTCTACTTGGGTCCATATGTACAGAGAAGATGATTGAAGCCCATTTTTACAAATCCAGGAAGCTCTTAACATAGTCTAACGGTGAAAGCATGCCAATCTTAGGTCAGGAATATACTGTTTGAAATTTCTATTCTATTATAGTTATTTTTGGTAAATTAAAGGACTATTAAGCATTCTATACTTTGTTTTGCCCCAACGTTTCTATTCTTTTTGGCATCTTAATCAAAAAAATCTATTCACAATTTTTTCCAAATTGTTTGAGATATGTACAGACACGTCAAAATTTTCTGTGCCCTGAAATTCCATTTAAGATAATTTTGGTATGCTTTCTAATCTACATCATGCATCCCATCAAGCCCAACTGCAGGGAATCATTTATCTAGAATGTTGTTAGTAACTTGAATTTTCTGAGTTCTTACTCATGTTTCTTGGTAAAAATTCATATAAAATACTTCTTTCAGTGGTATGTTCCATGCAGAGCGTTGATCTCCAGAATAAAATTGTTTGGGAGTCCTCACTTTCCCTTCTCTGTAAAAGATCAATATAGAATTCATTCTTCTTTCAATTGGTGGAGAATGTAAACGTGTTTGGCTATTCCAGGTCTTTAATCGAGGCTAAGCTAAAGGCTGGAACCTCTCTAATTGTTGATTGTTATTCATATTCTGGAGTTGCATATTCACATTCTGGAATGTAAACATATTGGCACATCCATTGGCTGGGAGTGTGAGGATAACCAAACTCTTTCCAGCATGGCGTGGACCCAATCTTTGTGGCTGTTTACATTTGCAGATTTTAAAAAGCCCAATCAATGATGTGTAGTGGGAGGTGAATGAGCAACTTTAGCGTGGGATTTCATATGCCTTTGAAATATTTTTTTTCTTTGCATTTCCCATGGTTTTCCGTTGCTGGGCATGGGAGTTTTTGACTTCATTCAAACCCAAACACAAATTAATTGTGACTGCCATTAGCTGGGGTGTGACTTTCTTTTGTTTTGGAAACACAACCTCTTCCAAATGTGGCGTGAGCCAATACTAGTTGTCTGGGTAGATTTTGAAGATTTTAAAAATCAAATCATCAGCCTTCCTTTAGAGTTTGTTTGGTGTTGGAAGTATTCTGCCAAAGGGGGCATGGCATATTATGAAATAAGTTAATTGTGGCTGCTCTAATTTAATTAATTGGTTGTTCAATTTCCATGCAGCCTGCTTGGCTGCTTGTTTTTTAATTTGAATTGAAAAATCTGTTCAACTTCTATGCTCAAGAGAGCATATAAAAAAGGAAATTGCTGATGTTGGAGAGTTTGCCAATTGGGAAAAAGAAGAGTTTGTTGTTTGGAGTTTGAATTAAGAAAACACAGATGAGTGGTGTAAGGGGGGAATAATAAGATCAGATATTGAAGTGAATGGCTGCACAGAGTGTAATCCATCTGTGAATTTGTTGCCAATGAATGTATAATGAATTTGATAAACTTCAATTCTGCTTGTAGATTTTATTTACATAATGGAGATGAAGATCTGAAACTTCATAGTTTTTGGTAAATTAAAGGACTATTAAGCATTTTATACTTTGTTTTGCCCCAGCGTTTCTGTTCTTTTTCCATCATTACCAAATAATCTTTTTGGCATCTTTATCAAAAAACTCTATTCACAATTTTTTCCAAATTGCTTGAAACATAATAGATTTTGACAATGCATTGCTGTATTGAATTAGGTCTTATAGTGAGTGTACAGGATATGATGTCTAAACAAGCAGGATTGGGATAAATATTAAATATTAATGAAACGAGGTGAGGGTTTTGAATTCCAATGTTATGGGGTAAACACAATTGTTTGGATAAGTGCATCATTTTTTAAGCTCATGTGGCAGATATGATTAAGTCAATCCGTTCTTTATTCAAATTGTTTGAGATATGTACTGACACGTCAAAATTTTCAATTCTATTTAAGATAATTCAGGTATGCTTTCTAATCTACATCATGCATTCCCATCAAGCCCAACTGCAGGGAATCATTTATCTAGAATGTTGTTAGTAACTCGAATTTTCTGAGATCTTACTCATGTTTCTTGGTAAAAATTCATATAAAATTTTACTTCTTTCAGTGATATGTTCCATGCAGAGCCTTGATCTCCAGAATAAAATTGTTTGGAAGTCCTCACTTTCCCTTCTCTGTAAAAGATCAATATAGAATTCATTCTTCTTTCAATTGGTGGAGAATGTAAACGTGTTTGGCTATTCCAGGTCTTTAATGGAGGCTAAGCTAAAGGCTGGAACCTCTCTAATTGTTGATCGTTATTCGTTTTCTGGAGTTGCCTTTTCAGCTGCAAAGGGACTTGACCTTAGCTGGTGTAAGGTATTGTTTGTTTTATAGATACAATTTTGTTGGTGCATGGTTAAATTCACCATGTGGAGTTGCAGCTATTTTTGTGAATGTTACAAAACATAAAATCTGTATGGTGTTAATTAGTTAAAAGTTAATTGCAGGCTCCTGAAGTTGGGTTACCTGCTCCAGATCTCGTCCTCTACTTGGACATATCTCCAGAGGTAAATAGATGGAGTTAATTACCGAAAGTTTTATTTGATATCAGACACGAATATGGTGTCGTTTGTGTGAAATACTTTGCATGTTACTTAAAGGAACAAAGATTTACTTAAATCTAACAACAGGGTTAGATGGAAACACTCTTCTCAAGAAGTTACTCTTACCCGTGCCCCATGAGGCAATGACTCAAGCTCTTTGCAGAAACATTTGAATATAACCATGAACAGCAAAGTCAATTCTGCTGGAAAAGCCAGAACTCCCCTAAGCTGAGAGGGGATGATACCACTGCAGAAGGTAGCCTTACATCTGAATTTCTGCGAGAATCCAACACCAGTCAAGCAAATTGTGTGGCATAACAATTTGTAGCTGTCTGATAATCCAAGTGTCCCTAAGCAGAGGTTCTCCCCAAGACTGGGGAGTGAACATATAATTGAATTGAGCTTGATTTCATTTTTAAGTTTTCGGGAGTAGTATTGAGTTTTCTTCAAAGTAAAAAACTATAAATAATAACAACTTGCAGTAGGTTTGTAATTAAACAACTCTGAAATTAAATTACAGAAGGCTGCCGAAAGAGGAGGGTATGGAGGAGAGCGATATGAACATTTAGACTTTCAAAAGAAGGTTGCAGAGCTGTACAAGGCCTTGCAGGACTCAAATTGGCAGGTATTATTATTCTCTGGCGTAGCCGTTTCAGAGCTCGACCGTACTTTCATATGGTTATTCTCTTCCACTTGATTACATTTTTTACATTATATGACAAAGTCTCATTATATTCACTATTACAGGTTGTAGATGCATCATTGTCAATAGAAGATGTACACAATATTCTGAAGGAACTTTCCCAAAAAACTATTACGGAATGCCAAAGAGGCAAGGAAATTTCCTTTTTGTGGCCTGCCTAGTGCAAATTGCGGAGATTTTTCATTTGGATTATAGACACCTCTTTCACTTACTAAGGGTAGATGGATCTGAACACCTTGCTGAAGTTGTTAGTCAGTGATTAATACAAATTAAGTGCTAATTCATATCAAGTGCGAGAAGAGCACTGCAGCAGCTGTTTGAATGATAAGTATGTCTTTTTAGTAAGTCTGAATGACATTAATCTGAAAGTTGATTCTCATTTTTTATCTGTTTGTTGTTTTAAGTCAGGCTGGTCGATGCGTACTTGATATCTCTTCGAAAACTTATATCTAGTGATTCCAATTTTACAAATTAGAGTTGTTTTGGCTTTCTTTACCAGAATATTAGGCCTGCACGTCAAGGCTAGCCTATTGCCTTAACTCGTGATTTTTGTTTTTATTTTTTTGGGTTAGATTAAAACTATGAAAATCTCTTATTTTACTTAAAATTTCCTAAAATTACATTAATTTCTTTTTCAAAATTTATACTACGCATTTTTGTTTTGACGTGTCTTTTATTCATTTTCCCCTTACACTTTTTCTTAGTTTGCTTGCATTTTCTTCTGTACTAAAATATTTTTAATTCGTTTGCACCTATTTGGATATATTTGTATTGATCTTATTTTCGTTTTATTTTATTGCACACTTTCATATATTTATTATTGGTTATTTACATTTGTTTTATGTTTTGAACATAGTATTTTGTTATCTCAAGTCAATCTTGTAGGTCTTGAGATTGATTATGAACAGTTCAAGATTAACATTAAAATTAAAATTTTAAATTTCCTCGATGTCATTTCCTTCTAATCTTTATGAGTCAACTTAGTACATGTTTGCTGAAAAAATATCTAGAATGTTCTAATTGGACAATAGAAATTTGAATTTGCATTAAAATCACATAGTCCATTTACATGCTTGAGAATGTTGTTTTTCATTATTTGCTTATAATTGTAAAGCCAATCCAAATAAGAGGTTGATGTAGAACTTGATCCTAGTAATCCAATAAACTCCTCTAAGGTGTTTATAAACACCATCATGCTATAATTTGATATAGCGCAGGTGAAGGGAATATTGTTGCAACTCTATTATATCATTCTTGTGAGCCACAAATAATTACCACGTATCTAGAAATTCTTGCAATGCATGTATTTGAATTGGGTCTTGAGTTCAATCCATAGAGGATTCTTGGATTGCACAAAAATTAAATCATTCATCCAACCATAAGCACTAATTTCATATTGATTTTATGTGATGTCAACGATAATTTTTCATTGTTATTGTCAAAGCCAAGCACCTTGTTTATTGCTTAAAAATGGTATTTTAGTTTATCAACCCAACTTTGATTAATCTAGATTAGGTATGTTTAATTGTTGTATTTGAATTAATCAATATAGATTATTTATGTCACAATTTATTTGTTTATTTTTTTGGTGAACCCACATGCTCATTGCATTATTTATCTTTTTTCAATTAGGATTTATTTTATTTTCAAGTATAATTAGGGTTCATTCTTACAAATCTGTGTATCATAGCTATGTTTTTACTCTAGGGTTTGAGCTTCATTGAGTGATATAATACTCTACCAATAATTGTTGGTGTCTCTAAGGTTTATTCACACTTGAATAGTTATTGATTTATGTCCTTACCTTATTTGTAAGCCATTTATTCACTTTTATTAATGTTTTGGGATAAATATTCATTACTATATCTTTACATCATGGGTTCTCATGTCCCCTTAACTTCAACGACATTCTTGCTTCTATTATAGGCTTTTACAGGTTTATACACATTGAAATATTTTATATTAACAACCCTAATTCATTTATGGCACTTAATCATAAGGTTGGGTCCATTTTATCTATGGACATATTTGTGCCACCAATTCACCTTCTTTTGGTATTTGGTTAGTACTTTTCCTTCCCTTTTGGATATCCTTTCTACACTTTCAATGATTCTCACATGGATATTACTTTTTCTAGAGATAGTGATAGTAACATGTTTGATTATAATGATGCTTTATTTTAAGTGTCTTTTCATCACATGATTTCATTGGTGTCACCTTTTGTGATCTTCTAATGATACACTTAGAGATGATAATTTATGTGATGAGGTTGCTTCTATTATTGCACATGATATGGTTATGACTAGTTACATTATTCCTTCTATATGTCATTATGCTTTTATCATATGGTTGATATGTCATAATGTGGTACTTCTCATGCTAGGCCACCTTTATCTACTTATTTCTCATGCATCAACTACATCACATACTCAAAATTGACATAGTCACAAATAGAGTTTAGTGAAAAACAATCTATTCATATACTCTAATCATAGATTTATAAAATACCAATAAGATACATAACACAAATATAGTTTAGAAGAGAATGGAGATGTCACAAATACATGGGTATTATTCAATCATCAATAATTAACATTCTTGTTACATATGAACATTTTAACACAAGTTGCTACTAAATTCAAAGATAAGAATATTTTTACAATCTTATAGAGTTTGTAGTTTCACATGCTTATAGGTTGTGTTTATTACATTAATTTACAACCTAAAGTCCATGATTTAGACTTAACTCCTCTATATTTTGTACTTGTTCCAAATATTTGCCTTATTTGTAGGAACCCCTTCTAATCATAATATATTGTTGAACAAAGGGTCACAAACCTTTCATAAACTTTATTAGGACCAACTCAAAATATGGTGAGAAACCTTAAAAAACCCCATTGCATGTTGCAAACATTGAGTCAAGAAGACTTGTAAGGTGGATATTGTGTGCAATGAGATCTATGCATTAAAATTAGATGTAGTTCCAGCCATAGGCCATCTTAAGGCTAATAAGCTTGGAAATGTCCTCAATCGTATTGCAAAACTTGAATGATCATTGCATTGTGAGATCTTGGTTTGCAGTAAGAATTATCTACTATGATGAATTCGTGATAATTTGAAAATTGTTGAAAACTTACAAAACAAAACAAAAAGTGAAATAAAATAATTTTAGGTAAATCAATATTGCTTGACTCTTGAGATGCTCCTATAATAGATATGTTGGGTAACAAAATTTTGAGCATGCTTGCTAAGCTCATAAGTCTTTAGTGTGCACATGGGTCAGTAGTGGGCTTGTGGCTACCCTAACTCTTTTTTATGATTATGGTAATTGATATAGTCTTGGTATCAAAGGCATAAGTAGGATCTATATAGGAGCTAGTGGTTAGTTTATGATCATCATATTGTAAATTGTGTTATTCTTGAAGATTTTGGAAGTTTGCCCCTTTAAAGTGGCTTATTATTCTAAAACATTCTCAAGTATTTGTAGCATATTTTCTATTATATTCTTATTTTGTTCAAGTATTTCATTACGAGGTATCAAATCACGATCTTGACATAATTTGGAAGGTAAGAAACAAGGCAATTTTTTTGAGTTGAGAGGTCAAATTATGAAGTGCATCTATTAGTTTGGTGATTTTTTATAATGTTTGGAGGGTTGATCAAGGATATATTGAAGTTGCTACAGTCCATATTTGAGGCCATTCGGAGTAGATTTTGTGAAAATAGGGCTTTCACCAATTTTGCCCATATGGTAGCAAAATAACATTTTTTTTCTTGATGCTTGGAAGCTTGAACAAGGGCGCATTTATCCATTTGCAATCTTGATTTGAAGTCATTTGGAGTTGTTTGGAGTAAGTTATTGTAATTTTAAGGTTTTCCATAAATTTGCTCTAAAGACTTATTTTTTTTGGAATTTTTTAGACATTACATTTTTGGGAAGCTTGGGAAAAATTAGTAGGGGATTTCTTTTTGAAATTTTAATTTTTTGGCTGAAAATTTTGAAATCATACAGTCAAGGTTTGTCCAAAAATAATAATTAGATTTTGCATTGTCAAGCCTTAGCACAACAATTCCACAAATTGGAGGTAGGGACAAGAATTACTACACTCCTAAAAAGGCTCTTGACAAAGGTGATTCATTAGTAGGGGAGATGGACACCATATCCATGGATGATATAAGGGATGAAACCAACAAGATAAAAGAGGAAATCTTGTCGGTGGTTGAAAAAATGAAGGGAGAAGTCCTGAGTATGAAGGAAGACATGATGTCCTACATTAAGAATATAATGTTACAAATCCACATATATATCTCAAATAAAGGAGTGACATGATGTTATAAGCAATCAAGGTGGATCTTTTGGGCTAGACAATCCAAATCCAAATGCTAGCACTCATGCGAGATCTAGGAAATTGCTACCCAAGGTAGATATGTGCAAGTTTGATGACAAAGATCCATTGACTTGGACAAATCAAATGGAGCTTTTTTTTATGTACATCAAATTCCAAGAGGAAAAAAGTGACAATGGCTTCCTTATATTTAAAAACAAAGCAATTTGTTTCATATTGATGATTATGTGTTCAAAAGAAGAAAAGGGCTCTCGTTGTCAGATAGTTAGTTTTTACAAAGGAGCTATGATCACATCATAACAATAGTGTGTTAGACAACTACTTCAACTTGTTAGCCAAACTATAATAACTTGGATCAATGAAGAATTTTATTCAATAATTCTAGAACCTATCCTTGTGGGTAGAGACAATTATAGAGAACTTGAATGACTTATTTTTGGGTGGGCCTAAGGATCACATCCAACATGAGGTACACATGTTTAGATCTACTTCTACATTTGATTATTTTTTCTTAACACATAGGGTGGAGAAGTTTTTAGTTCCGAAAAGACAAGGGTTTAACTACAATACAATAGAAATTGGTTTTCAAATTGTAGTTGTCTAACAATGCCCAAAGGTTTTCATTATTACTTTTTTTTTCCTTTTTTTTTTTCAATTTATCATTTCTTAATTTTTTTTCTTTCCTTTGATAAACTACATATAATGACCAAATAAAATGAACCTCTCATATGGATGTTGAAGTGACACCGTCCAAAACCTGAGTTCCTTCTACAACCCCACAAATTTTCATTATTGAATTTGGTTGCATGTAGAACCCAAAACAATGATCAATAAGAAGAAAAATAACCTAATCAAAATCCACCATGGACATGTCCATAGAACCATTGTTATACACAATCATTTCCATTGTGTATGGCTATTTCTTTTAGAATCCTAGAATAGACACATGTGCCTAATCTCTTGGTTATAAATATTGCATACATAGGAAGCAATTGAAGATAAAGTTCCACAGTGAAAGACCAATGGTAGTCCCAACTTATCCGATATTCCCATACAACTTTAAGTGGTTGAATGAATCATTCCTTATGATGGAGTGTGAAATATTACAATAAAATATCCGTAGGATCCTTTTCATGTCTTCAACTTGTTCATGGATGTGTTGCTTGTGAAGAATCAACCAAGAATATAGTATTGCAAGAATCATGGTCTTCATACACTGAGTTGCATATCAACTCTCACATGGTTTTGGCATCAAGGTTGGTGTAGAAGAGAATTTTTACCCATGAACACTGAACACTTTTCCCAAATCCTCTTATAATCTTCAAAAGGAGCACAAAGAAAACTCGTATATCACTCCTAGTTAGCAAAGCTAACAAAATGTAACCTCAAATGCTCATCTAGAGAAGCATCGGCATCAAGTATTGGTGTAAAAATGTTGGGTAACTTGCAACCATATTCTCATAACCAAGCATATTAAGTATAGTAATGTTAAATTTGTGCAACATCATCGACCACCATTAATATAGATTTATTTATTATAAAATGGAGGCTAGAGTTATTAATATAAATAAATACTCAATAATAATAAATGGATGAATAAATACTATTACAATGAATTCTTGTGTAGACATAATATAAATTCAATTCTAGTTAACACAAGAATGCATACCTTGATTTGGTCCAAATATCACTCACACGATTTTATCAAAATCATTAAAACAACAATTAATGAAGGCTTTATTAATATTCAACAAAGCATCTCCAAAATTCAAGGGATTTCCCCCAACTTAACTTCATATTGCAAGATCATGAGATCATTAGGATAATTTGAAGAATTAATAAAGACATGTTTAATAATACCTTGAGCTTGTTTAATGAATGATCATCCATTTGTAGCATGTTTGGTGTGGTCATTAATGCATGCAAACTCATCTTTTATCTAGTTGTACAAATAAAATTTATTATTGGACCTAGATCAACAAATGTGTGATGAATACATATTTTGACCATAGGCCTCCCAAGATCTAAAGGTTTGAGTATAAAAACATGTATAGGTGATAGATCTTTAAGGTTTTTATTCTTCATCTCATGCAATTCTTGAATCACTAAAGTGTACATTTCAACACTTCCTATTACATGATAAATTTTAACACACATTTATAAGTGCAATGCTAAAATTAGACTAAGATTGAAGTGTTCCTTTATGTGTGCGAATTGCCTCTAAGGGTTGTGATTTTCCAAATAGATAAGAACTAAGATGAGTATCTTCAAATTGATCATATTGTTCTTCTAACTTAATTAAGCCAAAGTCACATCTCTTATGTGTATTGACAAATTTTATTTGTGATTCACCAGTTTCAAGAACGTTAATGGAATGCAATGGTATTCTTGAGATCTCACTATTATATGCAGTTTGAACCACCTTATTAGGTAATAATTGATTAGGCATTATAGTTTCCCTTGGTGGATATGTTGAAGTGGATGTTTGATGACATGAATGGGATAATGAAAATGGTAAAAGTTGTTGTGGACATAGAGTAGATGGTAATAGATAGGATGATATGGTAGAGATAGTAATATATGTGATGGGTATTGTGGTTGTTGTGAGCATTCATTTTTCTACTTTTGGTAATATAGAGATTGTTCCCATTCACCATAAATGTTAGGTGGAGAATTATTTTTTAAAGAAACATATTTCATTCCTAATTCAATAGAATTATAAGACATTTTAAAATCATTAAGCATACCTAAATCTTCTTGATTTAATGTCTTAGGATGTCCTTGAGTTTGTAAGGAAGCTAAGGTGGCGAAACAACTTCCCACACTAACCTTGAGAGGAGAATAATGCAAACTTTTACGGATCTTTAACAGTTACATAAACTTAAACAAAAATAAACACAAATATCATGCATACCACAACACAATGATTTACGTGAGGAAAACCCTTTCGGGAGAAAAACCCCACACTCTAAAAGCCACCCAATATATTATTCATCAATCACAAAGATTACAATTTACTTGCAAAGTGAGCTTCTCACAGGAGTATCACCACTCAAAGATCTAGAGAGATAAGAATTTATCATTTCCATTTATCAAGCATGTGTATCATTTATTTTTGAGCATTTATCATTATCATTGCATCATATCATATTGTTCTTTCATAGTTTGTTACTTTGTAGAGCAACCAACAATGGAGCAAATCAAGATCTTAATTATGATGACTTTGCTTGTTAACTAAATTCTACATTTTGAGCCAATATCTTGAACTTCATTAGTGATTGTGAGAGTTTTAGTTTTGTATTGTTGATATTTGTGATCCACATTTTCATCATCCACATTTTGGCATTCTCAATGGGACCTATGTCCCTTATTTTAACAAGGAAATTTGGGAAGAATCTATTTTCTAAGGTGTCACTACAACAAATCCCTGTGATTTGCTCCATTTTTTGCTTCCACCCACTGTTTTAATGTATTTTTTGGTAATTTTTTGAAAACATCGACGCTTTTTATCAGGATGGCGTAATTTTTGGCGTTTATTGTGCCAATTAGTACAATTCAGTGCTAATTTAGGCGCTAAGTAGCGCCTAAAGTAACATCGTCTTTAGCGCCACTTTTAGCTCCAACTTTAGGTTCGAGTTTAGTTTCAGGTTTAGCGCCGGTTTAGACACCCCTATGTCGAAGAGACTTATTTATGTGTCTCATTGACGATGTAAAACAGTGAAATGTGAACAAGATACAAGCATATCGAGGAGATAATCACTTATGTCACATCAACAAGGTATATCTACAAGTGCTCGACGAAACACAACTCTTGGATATAACGAAGTAATGCCGATGAGACATTGAGATATCGGTAAGACAAATAAGATTGTCTCATCGACACTCTTCAAGTAATGATCAAAAGCATACACTGCTATACCACCGGGAAGGTGAGCAACATATGCGGTAGAGCGGTATACACCACAACCCCATAGCAAGAAGCCTTGAGCAAGGCAGTAGTGCGATAAACAGCAGAAGGGAAGGGAAAAACACCGCTATACCACAATGATAATCACAAGTCTCCCCAACATGCATAGTTACATCGATATATAAAGAAATACTGCCGAAGGAAAATATTGATGAGACAGTGGCATATCGGCAAGAGATATTAACTTGTCTCATTGACACTGGCAACCAACATCAAAGGAACATAAGATCTAATGTCGATGAGACATTGAGATATCGGTAAGACAAATAAGATTGTCTCATCGACACTCTTCAAGTAATGATCAAAAGCATACACGCTATACTGCTAAGAAAGTAAGCAACATATGCCTGTTACAGGCGAGGAATATCTACAACTCAAAGGGAATAAGATCCCTAAAGGATTGGTATCCTTGGAAAAGTTTTTTGATAAGCATGATCGCCACGTGAAGAAGCAACTCTCAGATTCCGACTCATCTAATGAAGTAGAATAGATAAATTTAGGAACTGAAGCCAATCCTAAGATGGTCAACATTGGCAAATGTTGCACGGCCGAAGAAAGAAGACTGTTTGCTCAGCTACTGTAGGAGTATATCTATGTCCTGGCATATTCATATGACGATCTAAAATCATTTCGGCCCAAAGAAGTGCAACATGACATTCCTCTCAAGGTTGGAGCTTTACCTTACAAACAAAAGCAGAGGCAGTACAATCCCAAGATCTCTGGAACGATTTTGGCGGAAGTTCAAAAGATGCTGAATGCATGGATAATATTCCCTATCCATCATTCGACGTGGATAGCCAATATCGTCCCTGTTCGCAAGAAGAATGGTGAAATCCGCATTTGTGTAGATTTCAGAAATCTAAATCAATTGTCTCTCAAAGACAATTATCCACTTCCAGTGATGGATCAAGTTCTACAAAATGTAACTGGATCCGAGATGCTCTCCATGCTAGACGGATTTTCCGGTTATAATCAAATTGAAGTTAATTCAAGCGATCAACACAAAACCGCTTTCACGACGCCATGGGGAACCTTTGCGTATCGCAAGATGCCGTTTGGTTTGATCAACGCTGGCGCTACATTCCAACGTGCCATGGATCTCGCTTTTCGCGACGTGATGGGCAAGTTCATTGTGGTGTACCTTGACGATCTTACGGTTTTCTCTAAGCAACGTCATGAGCATTTCTACCACTTGAGGCAAACTCTAGAGAGATGCCGTCAGCACGGCATTTCCCTCAATCCCAAAAAGTCAACTTTTGGGGTGACAGAAGGTAAACTTCTTGGTCACGTTGTATCTGCTGAAGGAATCAAGATTGACTTGGAAAGAGTCAATGGAATTAAATCCCTCACTTTGCCGTCAAGCAAGAAAGCCGTTCATTCTTTCTTCGGCAAGGTAAACTTCTTAAGAAGGTTTCTCCCAGACTTTGCTGAAAAGACTCGTCACATTGTGAATATGATGAAGGGTAATGCCACTTTTCATTGGATGGCAGAAGGCAAGGCAACGTTCGATGACATCAAGGAGGCCATTGCTCATGCGCCTGTGTTGGTTTGCCCTAACTACACCAAAGATTTTGTTATGTACAGTTATGCTTCCGAGCATACGCTATCAGCAATTTTGGTGCAGGAAAATGATGAGGGTTTTGAATCCCCCATTGCATTCATGAGCTGCCCCCTGAAGAATTACGAATTGAAATATTCTCAGATGGAAAAGCACGCTTTTGCTGTTGTAAAAGCCGTCAAGCATTTTCGGTTCTACATTCTAGGTAGTCATGTGAAAGTTCTCGTCCCAGATTCGACTGTAAAGTCTATCCTCACACAACAGGAATTTGGAACAAAAAGAGGCAACTGGATTGCCAAGATTCAGGAATATGATCTGGAGATAAAACCTACTAAGCTGATACGTGGACGTGGTCTTTGTCAGCTTATTGCAGAAAATAATCCAGATGAAGAAATTTCAGGGGATGAAGTAGTCTCAGACGAAGAGGAGGTTGATCCTAGTACACTTCCAATGGTACTATTTGTTAGCACCACTAATGAATGGTATTCCAACATCACTCACTTCCTAACATACGGAGAATGTCCCAATCACTTAACTCCGAAAGAAAAAAAGACCGTCAAGCTGAAGTCAGCTAGTTTTGTCTTGTGGGACAGCGGCTTGTATAAGCGTGCAATGGACAGGACATTTCTCAGATGTGTTGATAAAGAACAACAGCAAAAGTTGCTGAAATCTTACCATGATTTGGCATGTGGTGGGCATTTCTCAGCACCAGTAACCGCTCACAAAATCCTGAGAGCAAAGTATTACTGGCCCACACTTTTTCAGGACACGTACTCTTGGGTGCGTAAGTGTGAATTGTGCCAACAATTTGTCGGCCATCCCAGGTTGGCATCTTTGCCATTAAAACCTGTTGTGATTGATGAACCTTTCCAGCAATGGGGCATTGATTTCATAGGTGCAGTTAATCCATCATCAAGTGCTGGACATATCTACGTTTTAACTGCTACGGATTATTTCACCAAATGGGTGGAAGCAATACCTACCAAGCGTGCTACCTCAGATGTAGTGTGCAGTTTCTTAAAAGAAAATATTATTTCCAGGTTCGGTGTGCCGAACAAGATTGTTGCGAACAATGCTTTTGCTTTCTCATCAAGCGAGATCACGGAGTTTTGTTTCGAACACGGTATAACTTTGTCACATTCTTCCAACTATTATTCGCAGGGTAATGGTCAAGCGGAATCTAGTAACAAGAATCTGGTAACTATAATCTGCAAGCTAGTGGACGAGAATCAACGTTTATGGCACAAGGCTTTGTTTGATGCTTTGTGGGCAGACAGAATAACTCCGAAGTGAGCAATCGACATGTCTCCTTTTCAACTCTTGTACGGGTTGAATGCCGAGATTCCTATAACCTTGGAACTACCAGCCCTCAAGTTGGCTAAGGCCATTGAGGATGAGACGTTTGATAATTCTGTTGATAAGCGCATCATGTATCTCTCTGAATTGGAAGAGAATCGGGTTCAAGTGGACACCAGGACCAAGTGAAGAAGCTGTTTGACAAAAAAGCTAAGTCTCGAGAATTTCAAGTTGGTGACCTCGTTCTCCTGTGGGACAAACGAAGAGAACCAAAAGGTATGCACGGGAAATTTGACTCACTGTGGACAGGACCTTTCCAAATACATCAGTTGCATGGTGAAAACAGTTTCTTGTTAGCATACGGAGATGGAACGCCATTTTCCCTTCCTCACAGTGGGCAACGTCTCAAGCACTTTACGCAGTAAAGAGGTTGGCGTTGGTATGTAAATACTTTTATTTTTAAGTCCTTTCGAGTCTTTACGTTTTTGTTTCTGTCGTCCTCGTCCCCTGACTCCAAGCCCAATGGATGGATAAAGGCACTTGAATTCTGGAATTCTTCTCCCTTCGTTCTTTTCAAAGAACAACCGAAGGAAGATCCCCAGCAGGAGCCAGCTGTTATCACGGAATCTAGCAGTGCTCGTTCCACGGATAACCCCCCTACGAAACTTGTCCGTTTCCTAGGATTCGTGAAGTTCAAGTACGCATAACAAAGTGATTTTCAAGCCACCTCGAAATGCGTTCCTAAGTCTCGAATAGTCAATTCGAGCATTCCCCCATGTTCGCCTCGCGAAGACCTTCGAAACAAGATCATTCGTGAAGTTTCACTATTCGTACTTAGTGAATTACGAAAAATGCAGTGGCACTGAAAAAGTGCGCTCCTACCCTGAAGCCAAAATTGGCTAAGTACAAAAAGTGCAAGGGCGCTAAAATTTAGCGCCCCTGCATGAAGTGAAATTTCTAAAAAATGCAATAGCGCTAAATTTTAGCGCCATTACACTTTTCTTCGCCACTTAAACTTTTTTATAGCCTTGGCACGTTTCTTCATGATTTCGCGTTTTTCGTCAATCGTGCCACTTTTCGTGCCTAAATTTATTGCTCGACTTGAGTTAGGTTTTTAATTTTCCTTTTCACTTAAAGGTGTTAATTCGCCATTTTTCATTATTATGATCTTTGTTCTTTTCTCTCTTCTTGCTGGGCGAAGTGCTTCTCAAACTGTAAAAAACGTTTTTGAAGATTTTCGCCATTTCTCCTTCAACAATCTTCGCATTTTACTCTGGGTAAGTCGTTTCCTCTTTCTCCTTTCTCCATTCGTCTTCATATATTTCTAGGATTGGTATATGCGTTTTTGTATGTGTTATACGTTTTTCTACACATTCTTTTCAACGTTTTTTCCATCCTCTCCCACGCTTTTTGTTTCTTCTTTTTCATTTCGCGTCTTTTCTTTTCCATTCGCGTTTTTCTTATCCTCACGCAATGGAACCCTCACTTCTTGTTTTGAATGCGCGTTTCTTTCCTTCCTTTTCATTCGCCAGGATCCTTTAGTGTTTTGCAACGAAGTGCTGCCCTTTTTGAAGCAAATTTGTGAAATTTTGCGTTCATACTTTGTGAATGAAATTCGATCAATAAAGAAGAGGATTGCAAGCCAAACTTTGCGTTGGATTCGATACTTTTGTGAGTTGATCTTATTTGGTGGTGATTAGCTTGAAGAATCTGAAGGACTCTAAGTAGTTTATGTAAACGTTGTGTTACATTTATTATTTAGATTTGCATTCGTATTTCTATTATCATTTGGTTGAATGATCTACAAGACTTTGTGCTTGTAATCGTTCATGCTCTTGCATATTTTGGTTGAATGATCTACAAGACTTTGTGCTTGTAATCATTCATGTTGTTCGAGGAATTGCTGCGTCTAAGAAGACTTTGTGCTTCTAACGTGACAAACGGTACATCTGCACAGATCCAACATTGATAAAGCTACGGAACGACTTTGTGCCTTCGTGAGCTTTCCTTTTACTTTATTTGTTTATTGTTAATCACTTCTGGTATCTCTACGCCGCTTTGATGAGATAGAGATATTGGTATTACTGCTAGTTGTTAGTTTAAGGTTATCAAGAATTGTGAACTTCCAACGGTGAAGCATTGTAAACATCTTCTCCGAAAAAAGAGGATAGATATGTAACACACCCCCCCCACTTCGTAAGTTTCGTGTACATTTTGTAATTACTTGTTTGTTTTACTATCGCTTCTGTTAGCAGTAAGAAGGGCGCCTCCCCTTTCCGAGAGGAGAGATTCACATCTCACATAGCTGTGGCTGAAGTCCAAGTTGTGTAATCTATCGAAAAGCTGATTACATAATTTTCACCCAACACTTATCATACTTATATCTCATCTTTCTGTTTGTCGGAGAAGTTGGTTCCTCTGTCATTGAACAAGAATCTGCAAGGCTGCAATGAAAACTCCATGAAGATAACAAAATTTAAACCCAGTTTGTTGTGACCACTTGTTGTATGAAGATGGAAAATGAATGGAATGACTTCAAAGGGCATATAAATGAGGGATACAATCAATTTCGGATCTTGTAGGGCTGATTGCAAGTGAAAGAAACATATGCTTTTTATGGGAAAAAAAAAAAAAGGAATTTGATTGCATCTTCAAAAGCTACAAGTTATAACCTTCTATTTGCACTTGCAATCAAGTCCAAAAAGTCTGACTTTGAGCACTTTTAAAGCATTTTGGGTTTTGGGATGCAGATTATAGGTAAGGAATGCAATTGGGTTTTTTGAGACTCATTACAAGTTCAAAGTGCAAGGTAGGAAAAAGGGAAGGTTATTACAAGTTTCAATTTGAAACTTCAACTTGCACTCTTAATCAAAAACTCCTACTTGCAAAAGGATTATGAAAACCCGATTACAAGCTGAGTCTTCATTTTTAAACAACACTGGTTATAGATCTGCACTTGCAACCAATAAAGCAAAAGCTGAATCTTCATTTTAGACCAAGGCGTTTCAGCAAAATGAATCATTTAGACCTCTTCTAAAAGGATTTTAGGAAAAATGACTAGGGCATAAAAAAAAAGATTCAAGGTAAATGAAAACAAAAAGAAACAACAAAAATGAAAATGAAAGACATACATGTAATCAAAAGATGGAAAACAAAATGGAGAAGAAAACCTAGACGCCCTGCACAAACTCTGCAAATGAGGATTACTTGATTTATCACAACTGGGAGTCCTCACATTGCAGTTAAATATTTATGAAATCACCATGAAATGAGGAAGACAAGCGAACTTGAACACAAACGCCCTCTCTATTGATGGCGTTAGGTTTTTCAAAGCATAGAGCAAGTAAAATAACAAATCGATCAAACTTTACAAGTGATTTCAGTCTAAATTGAGTTTTAAATCCTCTTTTGCAAGTGATTTTTAAAATATAACTTGAATCGGACTTTTAAAAGCACTTTGCAAGTTTATCATTTGCACTAAAGGGGAATCGGGTTTTTCAAAACATATTACAAGTGCAATTTTTAACTTATAACTCGCAATGATGAAGTAAAACCTGATTTCACTTAAAAGCTGAAATACCAAGTCGGGTTTTCCACAACACATTACAATTGAAAGTAAAGGTAACTTGTAATGTGAGTAAAAAGTTCCTACACTTGTAAGTAAAATAAAAAGTTCCTATTACTCACTTGTAATGAAGTACCAAAACCCCTACTTGCAGTGATGCCTCTGAAACCCGAATTTGACCAAAAACATAAGAAAAATGACCCAAAAACTTATGAAAATGAACAGGAGTGGATGAAAAAGGATGTCCAAGGGGACTATTGATCCAAAACCAAAAACTTCCAACCTCTGTACCTTGTAAAACGTGCTTTAAGGAAGAAGATCTTCAATTTTACTCAAAATTTTGATAGGTTATCCCAATTTTTGGCAAGTCAAAAATTAGGGACAACACAGTCTACTCGCCTATGGCAATAACATCGACGTGGCAGTACCATGCTTTTTAGTTGCTCCGTTTATTTCTAATTATCATCTTTTATACTAGACGCTTCTTTACCGTGTATTTGTCAGTATTTGTAATTTAATATTTGCAGCATTATATTTGATAATTAATTATAATGTTATCTGGGGAGAATTACTAATTGTTCATAATTTTAATATGTACTTTGTCTTTTTATCTAATTTATTTAAATCCGATGCATGATTTGGTTCCGGGGACATGACAAAAGCATAGAAATGCAAATAAATAAATAAAAATAAATAACGAAATAAATATTAAAATTATAAATGTAAATATTATCAATTTTAAATTTCACTATAACTATAATCATACTATAAGTATTGAAATATATATAAAACTAATAAAAAATAATAAAATAATAATAATAATAAATATATTCAAAATATCATTATAATTCTAATCACCATTGATAATATTATACTTATAAATGTTGTTATCAAAATAAACATCATGTAATCATTTCTGATTATGAGCATGTTATTAAATAAATATTAAATCAAAGCATTGGTAAAGCCAGCAATCCCTACCATCTTCAAAAAGTCAGCGATCATTAAAGAAAACTAATGCAGCAACTAAGATACAAATCGATTCTCCTGAAAGGTATCAGTCAACCTTCCAAAGGCAACGATCAGATGAAGCGATATGTCAGCAATGGATGTGACTTTCAGATCATATCGGGTATTTGAAGGTAGTCATTTTTCAAAGCAAAGAGCATCAGGATTGAGGGAATTGGTATATTATTCAATCAGAAATATGGAAAGGCAGCAGATGAATAATAAGGATAAAATATATTGTCAAGAATATATTTGAGCTGTAAGTTTAATATTATTCGTGTGGAATATATATATATATTAAGTAATTATGACTCTTTAATATAAATGAATAGATTGTATATGTACTTATGTATGTCCTTATCCAATGAACAATCAAATAATATAAGGTTGAAGGAAGCAAGTTAGGAGGATACAGTCTACGGGCTCCCCCATGCTAAGTAGCCCACCTCAAGGGTGGAATTGTCTTGGTTTAGGCATTCTTGCCGCTTTGGGCCAAGGGGTGGGTTGTCTTGGTCAGATGCTTGTGCTCTTGGGCTTAGATGGGTTGAGTAGTTTACAGGCACCCCTTTCAAGGCTTTCCTATCAAGCCAAACTATGATTGGTTGTTAGGATGGATTCAAGGAATTGCAATTATAAGAGAATGGACAAGATAGCATGGATAGGAAAAGTAGATACAAGTGTATCCACTAAGTAGTCCACCTCAAGGGTGGAATTGTCTTGGTTTGGAAGTTCCTGCCGCTTGGGGCCAAAGGGTGGGTTGTCTTGGTCGGACGCTCGTGCTCTTGGTCTTAGATGGATAGCTTTGGGCGGACTTATCCTACTTCTCATCCAAGTCCTATTGTGATTAAAACTTCCACCATCATTATGGATATTGGTAGTCTAGGTAGTTTTGAAATCATTATGTATTTTTGTATAGCTTAAATAGATAAGGCATTTATTATGTTCTTACCATATGAATTATATTTCCAATATTATCTAACATGATTACATGACCCTAAACCAATATTTGTCTGGCTTAAAAAATCTAATTGGTAACTTATAACCCTAACTACATTGAGCTTGTGATTCTAGGGCAAGATTTAGGCCAATCCCAAAAGGGGACATTACAAAATAAATTCTATTTGGGAGGCCTCGTACATGTAGGGGTGTTGGGTTTTGTCCATGAAAACTCAGGGGCCTATTTTAAGCCCATAAATTTGGTTAATGGTTTGTGGGAAACCATTGGTGGTTTCTTGGGTCTCCTTGGTCTATATATTGAGGGTTTGGAATGAAGATCATATTTCATATTTTTTGCATTGTTATGTTTTTGGAATTCCTCTAATGTTGAAAGTTTTGATCTCTTGTGAAGCTTTGAACCTGAATGTGTATTGTAACTATTGTTGTTGATAATACGTTTGTTTGGTGCTTTGGAGGCTACGTTTTTTCTTGAAAGGGGTTTCCTAGAGTATAATGGTGTTATCACTTTTGTCGTTGTCTCATTCTTCTTCTCCTGTTCTCTACTCTCTCCTTGTAGGATTATTTAGGAAGTTTTTTCATATTTCCTTTTGATTTGGTGGATGTCATGTTCCTTACTTTAGTCTTTTGGTCTCCTTGTTCCCTTTGAAGGAAACATGGCTAGCAAGGTAAAGTATGTTCGTAAATCTTTTAGGTATAGGCTCACAGAAAGATATTTAACCTTAAATGCATGGTGTGGAATGTAAAAATCTATTTTTTGTCTACTTGTTTGTGGGTGGTTGATGGTAAATAGATTTGTCACTACATTGTTTTACAAATAAAAACTTGACTCACCTAATGGACAGTAGCAAAGTTTACAACAGTTGGAGAGCTTGCTATTAGATTAGCAACCTTCCTTTTCATTTGAGAAGTGCCACTCTTTCATATGATAGGTTTTACATTTTTTGGGGCATGCTTTTAACTAGAAAGTGGAAAAGACACGCAAACTAAAACTGAAAGAAAAAGAGGAAACCCTAGAAAAGGCTACGATGGGGCCGATAACCTAGTTTTTCCTTGAAAATAGTGATTAGATTTTTAGAAAGAGAGGAACAAGAACCCATATTTCCATATAAAAGGTGGTTTTGAATGAAAACTTGCAACTGGGTTTTTAATGGGAAATGCTACCTAACATAAAAAAAAAAAGGAGACATTCACCTAGGGTTTTTAGATACATAGATTGTGAAATCACTCAATATTACATCCATTGTTGCATTGAGAATAAAATAAAACTGATTACATTCACCACACAAAGAGAGAATGCTGTCAGATATTTGGGGCAGAATTATAGAAACATTTAAAAGTTTTACATAGAAATAATATCGTGGTTCTTGTCTATCTCGTTTCAAACCATTACATATATAAAGGACTACACATCCCTTGCACAGTTTTAACTATTTCCAGACTTAGTGAGTTATTAAAACAACTCGTAACCAAAACAAAACTGAGCACTGACAATACATTTCCAACAAATGCCTCATAAAAGGCTGTGAATTTGACGTAAGAAAAATTCACAGCATAAAGAAACAATACACAGGCTCATAGACTAGCAATATTCTTCTTTATTGAGTTAAAAAATGGGAGCTCAAAGACTCCTCTTATCTACAATGTGTAGGAATCAAAAAGTCTCAAGAAAGGAAACCCCTTCTTTTCAATGAGTCTCTCACAAGTATATATAGGGTCTCTTTGAGACTAGGGAGCACAAAGAGTCATTCAGTTGAAGAGTCACATAAGACAAATACAAAGAATGTGAAGAGTCATTTTAATTTTTTTTTCTTGCACATTCAAATATTATAATTTGTTATAAAAGTAAAGTATGTTGCCCACTTGCTTTGTTCCCTTTTGAGATTGTCTTTGCTTATACAGTTGGAATTTAATGACGATGACCTTCACAACGCTGGAATCTAGACCTTTTGAATGTTTAAAATGATTGCTTTCTTGCATAAAATTATCCAAAATGAATTCATCTGCTTGTTTATACACTGTATCTTTTTCTCAAATTCCTCACAAGCAATCCATACTCTCGTTAATCTTGTGATTGATATTGAATCAAAATCTCTTCTACTTGGTGATTCAACATATAATCTTTGATGCTCCTTTGTCTGAGTTTATGATTATTTTGAAACCTTTGTTGGCATTTTGGTGATTTTGCAAACTTGTTGACGAAAAAAAAAATTTGAACCTTTAGTTGGAACTTTGAGGTTGAAGTGAACTTTGTCAGCAATTTCAAAGGTTCGTGAACCTTGAGAATGCCCGATGCTTCGTTTATTAGCACTTAGAGAAGTTTTAGAGCCTTTGAAAGGAGCAACAAATGGATATAAAGACTACCTATCAAGGAATTGGGAAATTTGAGAATTGGATAAAATGTTGGCAGGGTTTTCAAGAAGAACTTACTGGGGTTTTGAGGAGTTAGCAAGCTCATGAAAATGCCAATAATGTTTGGAGATACTCATAATGACCAACAAGGAAGAAATAAATATTTTGAGAACCCTGAAGGATTTGAAGGTTTTTTCCATCATGATTTGTTTAAGGCTTACTCCACAAGACATCAAAGTTACCCAAAATTTTGGAAAAAGGACTTAGACGAAATTTGCAGTAAACAAATGTAAACTTGCTTTCTTAGTGTGACAAAGTTGATTCTCTTTCTTTGAGTCTTTCTTATATTGGTGGTGTTGCTAGTTTTGCATTACAAATCAGGCATGCTGAATCTTCCCTTTCATGCTTTTTCGATGGCTATGCTCTTAAGAGGGGAATGTTCTTTTCAATTTTGATTCTGGTATTGTTAATCTGCTAATCTAGCAGGGCTTCAAGCCAGGATTATATAACAATAAAATTGGCATGGTGGTGACTACCAATTTTTTTTTGCAATTCTCTCTACAGTTTATGGATTAAGTCTGGGATTGTGTGGCAACTTGTAAAGTTCATTTATATATTTAAAATGCTATTGGTATTTCCTTGAATGTCAGGGACATTTGCTTGTTTTGGAAAGACATCAACCTTTTCATTTAAGCCATGGTTTGATGGAGATTGGCTACAGTAATCATCAGATTGATTCAAGCTTGCCTGACGATTCTTCTATGGATTGCAGTTTTTCTTCTCTTGATACATTATCAGTTTCTATGACAGCTACCACAGATTCCCATGGAAACCTTGTTCTAGGTAAGGTCTAAATGCTGTAATTGTTTCTTAGCTTTTTTCTGAACATAGTCTTTAATCACTCCTGTTGTAAATTTTTGGTCAGCTTAAACTTTACAAGCATATGAGTACCAAGAGAATATTAACTGAAATACTTAACTAAAATATTTAGAACCTTTTTTCTTGAATTGAAAAGAGTTTGTATTAGCCTTGGAGACTTTTCAAATCCTTTTTAGCTAAATACTTGATGAGGTAAATGACAAATACACAAATAAGAATTAAGAATAGTATTTTATTTCCTTCAACAAACATAGTGATAGAAGGGAATGAAGGTGGAGAATCATCTTGAATTTTTCGTAATATGATCAGAATCCATTTACTTGAGATGATATTATTAATTATAATTTTTGCAGAAAATGCCAGGAACAGGAACATTATGTGCTTTTCCAGGCTGTTTTGAAGAACAATTGATATTTTCCTGAATGGATATACAAGTTACTAACCAACATCTTCAAAATTACAAAAAACACAAAGTAACAAAAAAATGTAAATAACCTTGAACTAACTCACTTTCTTTGCTCCCATAAACTAACCCATGCCCCTCTAAACCCAAAGTAGTTACATAACTTTCAACAACCCCACCCCTGCCCTCCTATTGCCCCAATCCTTCCCACCAAAAAAACAGAACTCTCTCTTTTCTTTCTTACAGCCTACCTCACTACTACCTCAACTACCTCGAGGCACAATACTGCTGCTGCAACTACACGAAGGCTCTTGGTAGTGCTATAACAACCTCGCAAGTGCCTGTTCGTTGTATTATTCATTTCAGGAAGGAGGATGCTGCAGCTTACAAGTTTGAAGTTGATTCTTGAACAATCTCTCAAATAGATATATATTTTGAACAAATAAATAAAAATACCAAATCTTGTGGATATTATGTCTTTTTGTTTATGTTTGGCTATCAATATTATGGTTTTTTGTTAATGTTTACATATTTTATATTTTTTTGTATGGGCATTTTCATGTTGTTACATATCAAGAGCTCCTAGAATTGACCTTTCCCATACCTTGGTAAGTTAGAAATTCATTGAAACTCATTTCATTGATGATCCAATTGGAAACTTGAAAATAGCTCTTTATTTTCAGCATGAAGATAGCAAGATTCTATTCACAACTATAGATAATCTAATCAGCAAAGGGGCTTTGCATTAGAGCATCAATTATTGCATATGCAACTTGAAGAAAGATGCCTATAATACATGGTAACATTATGACAACATGGCAACTGTAATGTCCCCATTTTCGGTTTCTCTTGGATTGCAGTTGGCACTGACCTTCTAGGTGTGTGTCAGCATTATCAGAGGAGTTATTTGATGTTTCCAGTGAGCTCAGGTGTAATGTCCCATTTTCCTAGGCAGTCATTAGGTGCTGAGGTTAGTCTATCACTTGGTCCCTGTGGACTAATAGGATGGTTAGGGTCGCCCGCTGAGGGCGTTTGTGACTTGTCAGTCAACCATTTGTGCTCAATTGGTGTTTCCTAGCTCATTGTTTGTAGGGTTATTGCTATGTACCTTTTGGAGCATGATTTGGACACTGTCCATAGTATTTTTAGTAAGTCGTAGGGTGGTCAGTTGGCAGTATTTCTATATCAGGAATGTTGGCGGATTCTCACCATGAATTTATCTTGGCATTTATCATGGTCCTGTGTATTAAGTTTAAATAACATTAATGATAAAGTTAAATTAATATATTTAACTTTATGTGTAATTTATATATTTTAATGACTTTATGATAAAGGTGATATAAGGGGTTTTCAAAAAAGATTATTTTATATAATAAGTTGGCACCAACTTAAAGGAGTTATAAGGCGGGAAAATAATTAAACAAAATAAATTTAAAATGCGAACTTGTGCGTGGAAATTGGAGGGAGATGTAAAAGCCATTTTGTGAGTTTTTGCACATTCATGTTTTGGAGAAAATTGGAGAAGGTATTGCTGGTTGGACTGAAAAGTCTTGGCTTCTTGAGGATGATAACCCTCATGAGGAACAGTAGCTATAGAAGTGAAAGATCTCCCAAGGCTGCTTGCTGATAGCTCCATTAAGGGGTTATGCATTGCACGTTCACAATTACAGGAAAAGATTCAATATTCAGGGTTTGAAAGATTTATGAGGAATTTGTAGATATTGGTTATATTTTCAAAGTAGGGTTTTGTAGAGGTTTCCTAAAGATTTATCCGAATAGTTGCTGGTGTGGAGTTGCTAGGTTGTGGGGTTTGAAGTGATTTATTGTTGCATATGATTGAGTTGGGAAAATTCATTCATACTCATCCCTAGCTTGGATGTGGGGAATCTCTGAAGGCATATGATTGCTACAATTCCAGTGTAGCATCTATCCTTTCATAATGGAGGCGTAGCTATATTTCTGTGAGTTGTGAATATTTGGCAGGGTCGTGAGGTTGCAGGAAGGTGTGGAAACTGCTGATGGTGCTATTGTTGTATTGCCGCCCCTCCTAACTCTTCTAGTTGTTGTTCAAGGAGGCTGTGGGATTTCATACTTTGTTGTTGCTTCTATTCATGAGTTTCAGGACTGAAAACCAAGGTGGTGTGAGTTTTTGAGTGTTGGGCGATTAGAAAAGGGTGGACAAAATTATTTGGGAGGTTGTGGACTATTGTAGAGAGGCGTATAGACATTGTTGGGCATGAGACTAAGTTTTGGGCGTGTTTTAGTAAGGTTGCTGGGCTGTTACACAAGTCGCCATCCCTCTCACTCAATGGTGACCATCATTTTCTGGCCGTGGCACTCCCTAGTGGACTGCTATATCATTGTAACACTGCAAAAGTGGTATTTAATCATTCTGGACTGTAACTGCACATCTGATTTATATCTCTGTTATTGGTATTGTTCAGAAATATAATTGCTAAGGATTTTATATGTCATTCTATTATACGGTGTGAGCCTACAATCTGAAATAGTGCATTGTATGGTGATGATATTTGTTGAGTTTCATATGTGTGTTGTGTAAACCTCATAATCCATTAAAAATCACTCAGTGTAGTATGCCAATCATGTGTTTCACAAAATGTCCTCATATGTCAAATTGAGCAAAATCACAAAAGTTTTGTTCCAATTGGGCTGGGACATTACATCAGATGTTCTAGAGAATTCATATGCCAATTTCAGATATGATTTCTGTATTTTGGTGTGGTCTCCAAGTTTTTTGGAGAGAGTGCCTATTTTTAGTCACCCGGTTGGGTCCGTTTATCATCTTTCATCATTGGGATCACTCTTGCACAGTCAATCTTCGATTCCGATACATTTCAGCGTTTTTCGCTAATTGGGTGTAATATTGAGCTATATTTATTTAATTTTACTAAGGTTGCCATTTTAATTAAAATATTTAATCAAGCACCTCAATATTATAGTTCGTTAGAAAGAGAACAAAAACATTTAAATGTTGGGATGCTTAAAAGTGAATTTCATTGCCGGAAATGTGTTAAAAGCGAATTTCATTGCTGAAAATGTGTTAAAAAGTAAAATAAATTACTTTTTGGAGTTATTTTATTTAACACTATAGTTATAAAGCTAAAATATTTAACTTAGTGTTATTTAAATTATTAAAGGTGACTTTTGAGGAGACATAAGGAAATGTTAAAAGTAAATATTTGTGAAATATAAAGTAGGACGCCCAAGAGGGAGAAATAAGGAGAATTTAAATTAAAAAAAAAATAATTTATTTCTCCAAGAGGGGCATTGGGTTTGGAAGGAGATATAAAAGAAACTTAGGGAGCTCATTTGGAACTCATGCTTGACTTGATATTTGGTTTTCTTCTTGCTGTTGGTTCTCTTCTTCTTGGTTTGTGCGGACGAAACCCCTTACAAGTGACATTCTCCGCATTGTTGAAAGACACAATCTGGAGGATTTGAGGTGGTTCTTGTGGTGTCCTACCCCAAATAGGATACTTAATTTTCTGCTCTTGACTGATATTTTTAGTTTGTTTAATGTTCCATTTGGTCAAACACAATGCATACTACAACGTGTAATGATTGACATTCAATATATATGATGCAATACATGTCTGAAAAGTCAACATTATGATATTCCAACAATTAAATAAGTCTGATTTACATTATATGATTGCTCAGAAATAAATATCAGACTTGCACAACTTCAGAAAGCATCAGTAAACTGCTCAGAAAGATGTTAATAACAGTTACCTAGCTGATAATAGTTTCTGATTACATTTAGTAGCTTTAACATATCAGAAATTAGCTACAAAAATGATTGAAACATAGTATCCATTACAGGACCAGATTGGTATCCGACCTTGCACTTCTCTGAGCATGATTAATGGTTCTAATTTGATAGCATGATACTTTCAGAAAATGCACAGCAGCAGCAATAAGATTTAAACAACAGACTTAATGACAATTTTTGAGCACATTATGGACTGAAATACATGTGCAGCAGCTTCATACATGCTACAGCAGGTAATTATTTCTCTTCCCTAGCATTTAAACACATTGCAGACCTAGAAACTTGAGAATATATAAATAGAATATGATCAGACCTGGATATCACGCTGCCAGGAGCCACAAAAGAACTCAAACTGCTACAGGAAAGTCTCAGGAAGATTGCATACTACAGAGATCAGTCTCTTATTCGTCCAACACCCTTGTTCAGGCCCTAACAACCCTCATACCCAGCAGCTGCTAGTGTACAACACTCAGAAATGGTTTCCAGAACACAATCACCTTTCATGCCACGATACGCAGGACACTTGCAGCAATGACAGTCAAAACCCTTGCCAAACTCAAAAAATGATTTTTACTGTTCACGTCACTGTAGCGACACTGTTCACGTCACTGTAGCAGATAGTGCTAGCAGTAATACAATGACCTCCAATGTTTGTTCTTCCAATATTCTGAAATCTGCTATCAAACCCTTGAAATCTCTTGAGATTTTCACTTCAAATATGCTCAAATGTGACCTCCATGTGAAGCCACCAATTACCTGCAACCCTTGGGTGATCTTCTCACCTGTAGGTAGCACAATGGAAGAGAGGCTACGTTCTCCAAGATTGAAATTACAACGAAACCCTAGGTTTCTTCTCCAAAGCCAAAGCTTCTTCAAAATAGACAAGTGTTGAATGATCAAAGAACGATTTTCATTTGCTTTTTGATGCGTTTTATACTCTCCACAATTAGGTCGATTTCTTCAAGAGGCCTTTTAATCATTTAGTATCATTAATAATTACTTTTTGATGCGACTCTATACTATAACTCACTTTGGGCGCCTAGTCATTATTTTATTATTTGACTTATATATCACTTATGACCCCTTTTAAAAATAAAGTCAAATAAACCATATATTATGCACTTTTTTCGAATATTAAATTATTATTATTAAAGTTACACTTAAATAATAATAATAAAATGCCATATCTCCAAAAATACTCATTATTTTTCGATTATGTCAGAACCAGGAGGTCAACCACAGAAACCACTACTCATCTGGGTGCCCTTTCCCAAGATAGAAAGGTTGGCCACTGGCACTTGTTGGTGTACGTTTTATCATTCACCGAACATTTAAAATAAAATTTCAAGGACACTCTACCCTCTCTTGAACAAAATCACTACGTGTGCCATGATTGCAAGAAAGACCACATGGCAACTCCAAGGTTTATATGTGTGAACGGGCGACTTTATGTTGGATAGCTTCCTTGGTTATGTATGCTGAAATACAAGGGGGACTTACGCTAACAAATCATTCACAAGCCAGGACTTAGGCGAATTTGACAGTAAATGCTCTCTTTTTTTTTTTTTTTTTTTTTTTAGTTTTGGATTTCAAAAAAAAAAAAACAAAAGGATAAGGGTTTAAAAGTTTTATGCTACTTCTAAGAACTCAAGAGACGGTAAAGACTAGGTGAAACCAATAACAACACTATGCTTCGCCACATGAATGACATCTACACAAAGTGAGTGCAATCTTCTAGGGTTGTGCTCAAGATTTTCATACAATGAATAATACCATCAATAGAATAATATTTTTTTCAAAGTAGAAGTTAAAGCATCCTACGCATTGAACAAAAAACATTCATTCAAAGAAAGTATGAGCAAGAGTTTCACCAATCCATACAATCAAATCTTTCATTCATCTAATAGGCATGCAAATCAAATTCTATTAAACAAATGAGAGAATAGGAGTTTATATAGAGTTTTGAAAAACAAATGAAAGGCCGAGATCAATCTAAGATCAACGGCTGAGATTAAGACATAACAACCCTAATTAGGGTTTCCCAAAATAACATCCATAGCAAGTGCATGGAGGACAAATGGCACGAGGAGCTATCTTCTAGGAGGTGCATCCCTATCCTATTGAGTGGTAGTATATTCAATGAATCTAGACACCATCGGGTTGACCTCCTCCATCTTGACATGTAGTAGCATATTCACCTTGAATTCCAATCCGTCCAAGTCATCTGCACACATGGAAAAAACAGTCTCCCATTCCAATTCCTGTCTTTGGAAGGCATCTCGGATGGACAAGAAATTCGATGCCTTAGTCAAATTCTGCTTCAAGACTGGTCTAGTGATGGCGAAGAAAATCTCCTGAGTTCTAAGCTTTAGACTTTCCAGTTGCATATCATTTTTGCGGATGGTATCCTTCTCAAGTACATCCGCAACTACAAGGAAAATCTTATTCTGAATCTATCTTATCTGTTCCTCAGCTTCGATACCATCGGCCTTTACTTTTTCTAAGACTTCACTTCGTGCAACCAATGCCTAGTACCAAGTGTTGAAATCATATGCAGCCCCTGCTATGATTACTTTTCCATCAATCAATTCCTGCTTTGGAATTCCTTTCAACACTCTAAGGTATGCGATAATTCTGTCCTAAACATCCTGAAGGGTATCCCATGCTTTCGTCATGACTGCAATTCTAGAAAGCAAAGAAGAAGTTTGTCCATAGGCCAATGTTAATCTTTCCACAAATGTGGTTTCTTCTTCACTTTTGCTCACCATCCACTCCTTGGTTTCTCTGATTGTTACCATTTCTTCTTCAAAATCTTTGATTGCTTCTTGCAAAGAATTCAAAATTGAAGGATCCACTGAATCGCCTCGATTAAGAGGTTTGGTCAAGTGCTGAATATATTCCTTCAGGTGCTCAACTTCCTTTTTGTATTCTCTTTTCTTTCCCACCTCCTTTTCCAATCTTGCCTTCATGGAAGCAACTGAATTGTCTAAGTCCTCAATCTCCTGACCCTTTGTAGTTGATCCCAAGTCGATAGTAGTGATTGCATACTCCCGAGGAGTAATATCTCCTTTTGCCTTGTCCAGTGTTGGTACAACAATTTACACTGAACAACAACTGGCTTCATCTCTCTGGATTGTGGAAAACTTCTTGGCTAACTTCTTTACAGTAACCTTCTCTAATCTGGCCAAGAAATCAGCCGTATCATCTTCTTCTTGAATTTCCACTGGTACTTTCATTTTCAATTTTTCTTTCAACCAATCAAGAATCGTAGCCTGCTCAATGCCTTCCTCTTCCTGATTACTTTCTTCACATGGAATATCCTGAACTCCTCTAAGAGCGGAAATCATTCCCTCTTGAAATTCTTCACCCAAAATATTCATCTCATTGTTTGGTTCAAGTATTTCCCTGTCTGTAGGAGATGGGGGTTCATCATCGTCTTACTGGATTGATTCAATATTCTCCTCATGGATTGGAGAAGGAATCCTTATTTCAGCCAATGACTTATCCTCAATAGTTAATACCTCGTTCACATTCCTGGACGTGGCAAAATGAGATGGCTTTGATCTTTGCTTCTTTTGAACAGGTTCCTCGTTTACAATTTTCTTCCCCTTCGACCTTGTGGAGTCATCAATTGCTTCCCTCCTTTTTTTGGAATTAGTGCTTTCAATTAGTTCGACAATTTGGGACACTCCTGCATTCGAAGAATATGATTCCATTTCCCCCATCAAGTTATAAGTGAGGGTCAAATTTCTTCATCTTAGCCCCTGGACTTGCTAATCAACCCACCACTGTGAATACTTAACAACTAGCCTCATCTAGGTGGCTAGATCTGCGAGCTTTGGTTCTTCCCATTTCACAGGAGGAAGAGGCCAATTCTCATCAGAGTGCGGCAGAACATATTCTCCATCATCCTCTAACTGGTCAGGCACACGGAAAAGCTCGGTTGTTTTGATCAAGCTTACTGGCAATCTAGATGTTGGCGTTTAAATTTGTACCTCTGGAATGCGTATTTGAAACGGACAGCTATGCACAGTAAAACTGCTCTTTAAGTTAGGAGGGGAAGCTCCCTCTTGCTGATGGTGTTGAAAGAAAGTAAACTAAAAACTAAGTTGCCTATCTTTTTGATCAGCTAGAGCACAAGGTTTATAAAACACAAACACCGCAACTAACATTTTCTAATTAAGAACTTCAACTACGACTAACTTAAGCTAAAGACGTTTCTAACTTCTCAAGTAATATGCAGAGCAAGAGAAATTAGAAATGAACAAGGTTGATTCTCTGACAAAGGCTTAAGAGAACTCTTTCTCAACATACATCTACACACTTAAATGTAAGCTGAAATTAAGATCACAAAAGCATAACACAAATAACGGAAATCTGAGACGTTATACCAAGGCAAAGGAGGCTCATGATTTTATTTCTCAAACTTTTGGAACAAAAATTACTAAACACATGCTTGGAACAAGAGCTTGCAGCTAAAGAGGCTTGCAAAACTTGTTCTTACACAATAGGAACAACAATTACAATAACTACTTGTTGGCTAAAAGAGACTCAACAATTCGCTATCATAAAACAATTGAACAACACTGAATAACAAATAGAAGGCACTTAGGCTCAACGTTTTGTTATCACTTAGGCAAGTAGAGGAGTAGGGAACCCTAAAATCTCCTTTCTTTTACAATCTAGGGCTTGCTCAGTGTTGTACCCCAAAATTAAAATTTTTGTTACACTTAGATATTTTGAAGAAATGAGTAAAAGTCTTGTCAAATTAGTCAAAAAGGTCAAAATTTGGGTGTGCGCGTCTTGCCTGAGGGGTTAAAACGTAAAATTTTCAAAATCTGACGATCTGGGTCTGCTTAGAACAGCTTAAACAACAAAACCTAGATCTCAGTTTTTCATCCCTAAATTTTAGGAAAACTGCTATTTTTAGAAATTTTCTCGAAATAGTAACGTTTTCTGGGTTTTCTGGGTTTCTTTTGAAAAGGACACTGGCAAAATTTTCTAAAAATAGAAAATTTCTAAAAATAAAAAGGTGGTCCGTTAGGGTTCAAATTGGTTTTGATTGGCTCAAATCTTGCCCACATCAGACTGGTGCAGTCATAATCTCAAATTGGTCAGTTTTACCCTACTGGGTCTATTCTGCTTTTTCAGAAGCATATCTGGAGCTCCGAGGTCATCAATGGAGGTCATTCGACTGCCAGGTGTCAAATTCAACACTCGAACATTCAACAGAAGATGAATTCATGAAGCTGTCACGAAGAATGAGAAAGAAAGTGAAAAATGAAAATTTTCTAACACTGTTGAGTTTGGGCGCCCCTGGTGAAGAAGGGCGCCCACCTTTTTAGGGCATCATATGACAAAATTAGGGTTTCAAGCCTCCAGTCAAATTTCCTCACTTTTTTGTCAGCTTTGCAGCGAATCCAACGGCTCAGTCAAAAGATCATTCAGTCATCCGGGATTCGACGACGAACAGGAGGGATTCACACGGAAAATGGAGTGAAGAATTTGAAAAATATCAAAAATTGACTTAAGTGTTGACATTTTGGGCGCCCCTGTTGAAGAAGGGCGCCCAGCTTTTTGAAGGGCCTAATTCAGCAGTTAGGGTTTGTCAAAGTGTCCAATCTCTTTAGATTTTGCCCAGCTTCGCGATGCCTGTCTTCGTCAGCATATTCGACTGGTCGTCTTCCGGCAAATTTAGATCAAAGTCAAAGGTTCAGAATGAAGATTTCAGACTGGAAGACAAAAATCATGAAAAAATGGTTGTCTGGAGAAGATGGGCGCCCTTGGTGAAGAAGGGCGCCCAAGTTTTCAGAGGGTGAAACAGATGAATTTGCAGATGAGTGTCTAACAAAATCTCTTCGTAGTTGATCCAGCTCTCCAACGAGATATCCTGCACGTCGATCAGAGTTCGCAGTCACCAGATACAAGGAGCTGAATGTAGGGTCCGACGAAGGCTGAGAACGAAGACTCAGAAGCAAACACAGGAAAATGAAAAAATAAACTAACTTTGGTGAACAGGGGCGCCCCCAGCCAAGATGGGCGCCCAAACTTTTGGAGGCCTTAAATTCATTATTTGACGAAGTTAATCCCAGAAGACCCCTCCTAATTCTTCGTCAGCTTCGCGATGAGCACAACCGTCAGTTGATCCGACGCCCACAACTCCAAATTCGACGAGATCGTCTATGGAAGAGAAGCTAATGAAGAAATTGAAGATCAGAAAAATGGCTAACACTGTGAAAGTTCGGAGCCCTTCGAAGGAAAAGGCACCTATGATTTTGAAGGTCGAAATGAAGGATTTTGCCAGAGATGCCTCCAGAACTTCTTTCTAGAATCAATTGAGCTCCGCCGTGAAACCTTCAGCTCGCCTGTTGGATCAATCTACCGATGGGAAATCAGAGGCGAAGTAGCATGTCAAAATGGTGAAAAGTTGAAAATATCAAAAAATAAACTAACACTGGAAGAAGTGGGCGCCCCTGGTGAAGAAGGGTGCCCAAATTTTCATGCCTTAGAGAAATTTTTGAGGTTTTCAAAAAAGTTTCAAAATTGCAAGAGGAAGGTGGCGTCCAAGTTCAAGGAAGCTGAGTTTTAGGGTTTTGGAAATAAAAGCAAAGAAAGCAAAACCTAATCCAAAGCCCTAAAGTCTATTTAACATCATTCTTTCATATATTTTTCATTATTTTTGCAGGTAGCATCTAGAGGAGAAAGTTGGAGCAGCAAGTTTGAAGAATTTTTGTGATTCAAGAATCCATCTTTGCTGGTTTTGCATCAGATTTTTCAGATCAGCAAGCATAATCCCTTGCTTTTTCAAGCTTTTTGTTCCAGAAGATCGAATTTTTCAAGCAGAAGGCTAGGGCTTTCCATTTTTCTATCATTTGGGTCTTTTTGCCTTAATCTTCTGAAGAATTTTTCAAGAACTTCATCAAGTTGCAGCAAGTGCTTTTATTTTGCATGTCAGTAAAAACCTCAGTGCATTCAAATTTCAACCATCTGGGTCCTTTCCAATCAGTCTTCTGAAGAAAACCCATATCGCAGCTTTTTTCAAGAAAGTTCAAAATCTAGGGTTGGCTGCTTTTTCGATCAATCGTCAAGGTTTTGCAAATCCAATCATCTGGGTCCATTTCTATTCATATTCTAAACAAAACCCAAATGCCAGCTTTTTTTCGTGAAAAATTGAAGGAATTAGGGTTTGCTGCTTTTTCAGGTAAAATTCAAAATTTTAAAAAACGGACGATCTGGGTTGTCTTGCATCGGAATTCTAAACAAAACCCATATCTCAGAAAAATTTCTCAAAAATTTGTCCGTTGGAGCACAAAAATCAGCATTCTAAAAATAGAAGTTGCTCAAGACTTGTCTGAACCTAGGTGAGTTTACAGTCATTCTTCAAGTTTTCCGAAATGGAGTACACTCCCAATGTTTTCAAGACTGAATCAGCTCTCTATCAAAATTACATCAAAACAGCTGAGACAGACTTGCATCATATCAAGCCGGTGTTCGATCTACATGCCTTGGAGAGAGCAGGCAACACTTCAATCAAGAACCTGGGACATTCTGGACTCCTCGCAGCAGCGTCAATTCCTATATCAATTCAGAGCCTTGAGTTCGTAATCGCAGCATTAAGCATTACAACCCGCTACTTAGGGAGATCCACGCCAGACGCAGATTGAGGCTTTCCAAAGCCTGATATGATCGAGAAGTTTTTCCATTCCCCGTGGCTTGAAGCGCTACTCTCAAAGGGTGAATGTGAAAGGATATGGAATATGCATAAAGATAAATATAGTAAGAAGATTGCACAAAGGTGGATGAAAGAAAAACACAAGACCTTGCCAAAGAACGTTGGGCGAGGAGAGTTTAAGGATGAAACTACAATCATCATCACCTTGCTCAACAGGGTCACTAGCTCAAAAGATGCCACCAAGTTTCAACCTTGGATGTTTTACGCCATACCCCACATCATGAAGAAAACCGAATTCTATGATTGGCCTACTTTGATTAGTGACTGCTTACATCAGCAAATAACAGAATACTTCCAATTTCATGTATTCCACATGGTGTCATACCTAGTCTACCTGGTGGCCTATCAAGGCCAATTCAGAGGGTTGAACACTGAGGGATCACTGAGTGTACAACACATATATAACTACTATCCCCAGTTGGAGTTCACAAAGTCGTTGCACCACTACAAAAGGGTGAACGAGGCCTTCTTGATGTACACAGTGCGGGACCTAGACAACGAATTGCACGTCCGCATCTCTTCAGTTGCCAAGGCAGCAATGGCGGAATGGGCGGATTGGTTTATACAGTTTCCTACCTTTACCTATCTCAGGGTCTATGGCTATTCAGGTGCCCCGCTCATGTTGCCAAGGTACCCGTCAGACGAGGTCATCTTCATGGAATTCTTGAGGCAGGCTCACTCTCCATTAGATGAAAGACTGCTTAAATGAAGATATAGAAGGGCTATTAGATGATGATGAAGATGTGCTTCTCCCGATGTACACTCAGAAACGAATTGAGGATCAGCCCCTTCTACAAGTTAATTGGGCTAACAAGGAATCTCTTTCAGTTGAAGACAGAACAAGACAAGTCCTTGAGCATAGTAAGGTTTTCCTAATCCTTAAAAGGAAGAACTCCATTCCAGTAGTAGAGCCGCCAAGGACAATTCCCTCTTCTTCCAGAGCGCAGTCAAAAGGGAAGGGCAAAAGTCAGTCTCAAGATGGCGTCAAAGGTAGTAGATCAAATAAAAATGTAAAAAGAAGGTTGGATTTCTCAGGCATAGTCATACAGGAGCAGCCTACAGTTGATTCATAAACTCCTCCTGACGAGCTCGTACCTCAGAATGAAGCAGAGGAGCCACCTTCAACACATGTTTCTGTACCTTTGACAGGTTCTTCACCAATTCACATTGATCTTGATATCGAAGATGATGAAGAGATTACAACAGCACCTCCTGAGGAAGTTAGTAAAGATACTACCGTGTCTTGGCTTGAGAATTCCTTAGGAAGGGTTAGGAGAAGGCCTTCATATCAATTGAGTGTTGATGATCTCGATAACATTTATCAGGAACCTCCTAAGAAGAAGGCAAAGAAGCAAGTTCACTTTGATAGGAATCCTGATAACGAGATAGTCATGGAGACTGTAGTGCCCCCAGAAGACAAGAACAGGGATGAGGTGAATATGGATGATTTTGTCATGGTCAAGGCTAATCTTGGTAGAAATACCAGACATGCAGATTTGAGTCTCTTCAAAGTTGTATCCGAAAACCTTCAAGAAAGAGTGCTTAAAGATGGAGAAGACAAGGCAGCCCTCAAGGCTGAAAATCAGCAGCTCAGGTTTTTCATTTCTAACCTTGTCCATGGTTCTTTGCAAGCAACCCAGTTGCTGCCCCAGGTCTTGGAGACACCAACTGATCATCATTAGTTAAGACAGCTGGTTATATGTGGGAAAGAAACTCAGGAGTGGATCGAGAGCTTCATTGTCAGAGGAAAGGAGATTTTGGCGCGGATGTTCCAGTTAAGAGAAAACGCTCATGAACTATGTCAAGGCATCCAAGGGTTTGAACAAACACTGGCTGAAGTAAAACCGAGACATGAGATCATCATTGCTGATTTAGACACGGCTTACGGTTCAGCAGTTTCAAGAGAACACAAGAGACAAATTCTTGCTTGGAGGGAGCGTCATGTTTTCAAAGTTAAAACCTATGAGAGGATATCTGAAGAATTCATCGCCTACAGACAAAGGGTGGTTGAAGCTCTTCTTTTCATCAGCGAATTCGTCATAGAAATCCCTTCTCAGTACAATCTTGAAGATGGTTCCTACGTCGGGCTTGAGGAAGTGCAAGATCAGTTTCAGAATGTTGTTCGCAGTTGCAGTCCAGTTGGCGGAAGGATAGGTCATATTTCGATGATGTCAGCAAAGTTCGAGAAAGCGGCCAATGAGGTCGAAGATTTCCTGAGATCTATTGCAGATGCTGAAGATTTTCTTGAAAAGAGGTGTTTTGCTGTTGATGGCATAGATGCACCGAACCAGGACACAATCTCTAACTTCCTAGCGGATATGATCGAGCTTTAAAGCAGCTTTCTTCTAGAAGCTTTCTTTCCCACTTTCTTTCTATTCTTGGAATGATCCTTATCCATTCTTTGAGAAGAGAAAGAAGATAAGATGTAATAGTTGGCGTTTCCCGCTTTTTCTCGCTTTCTAGGGTTTTAGATGTTATCTCTTTTCTAGATTTAGTAATAAAGCTTGCATTTAAAGCCCTAGATTGTGAAACAAGGAGATTTTAGGGTTCCCTACTCCCGTTTTCTATAAATAAGAGCCTTTGCTCATTTAGTTTTTAACTGCAGTGAGAACAAAACACGAGCCTATTGTGCTTCTATTTGTTGCTCAAGTATTGTTCAATTGTACAGATAAGCAAATTGTTGAGCCTCTTTAGCCAACAAGGAGTAAGTGTGATTGCTGTTTTCTATTGTGTTAAGAATAAGTTTGCAAGCCTCTTTAGCTGCAATTTCTTGTTCAAGGCATGTTAGAAGTGAGCTTTGTTCCAGAGATTTGAGTAATAAAATCATGAGCCTCCTTTTGCCTTGGTCGAAAATCTCAGATTTCCGTTATTTATGTTCTACTTTTATGATCTAGATTTCAGCTTACATTGAAGTGTGTAGATGTTTGTTGGAATAGAGTTTATTGAAGTATTTTGTCAGAAGATCTACCTTGTTAATTTCTAACTTCTCTTGCTCTGCTATTACTTGAGAGGTTAGGAACGTCTTTAGTTTAAGTTAGTCGTAGTTGAACTTCTTATATCAGAAAATCTCAGCTACGGCGTTTGTGTTTAATAAACCTTGTGCTCTAAGCTGATAAAAAAGATAGGCAACTTAGTTTAGTTTACTTTCTTTCAAACACCATCAACAAGAGGGAGCTTCCTCCTAATTTGAAGAGCAGTTTATTTATGATAAATGTCCTGTTTCAAACGCGATTCCGTGCAAATTTAACGCCAACACAGCAAGCTTTATTTCTAAATCTAGAAAGAAAATAACAACTAACACCTAAGAAAGTAGGAAATGTGGGAAACATCAACTATTACATTTATCTTCTTTCTCTTCTTCAAAGAATGGATAAGAATTGCTCCAAGAATAGAAAGAAAGTAGAAAGAAAGCTTCTAGATGAAAGCCATTTCAAATCTCAATCACATTCGCTAAAAAGCAGGAAACTGTGTCCTGGTTCGGTGCATCTATCCCATCAATAGCAAAGTTGCATTTTTCCAAGATATCTTCTCTATTTGCAATTGATCTCAGGAAATCTTCGACCTCATTGGCCACTTTTTCAAATCTTGCTGACATCATGGCAAGGTGATTCATTCTGCCACCAACTGTATTGCTGCTATCACAGCTGCGAACAACACTCTGAAATTGAGTTTGTACTTCATCTAGCCCGACATAAGAACCATCTTCAAGATTGTACTGAGAAGGAATCTCTATGACAAACTCATTGATGAAAAGAAGAGCTTCGATTACCCTTTGTCTGTAGGAAATAAACTCCTCGGATATCCTCTCGTAAGTTTTAACCTTGAAGACATGACGCTCTCTCCAAGCAAGGATTTTCCTCTTGTGTTCTTTTGAAGTCGTTGAACCATAGGCTGTATCTAAATCAACAATGATGATTTCATGCCTTGGTTTCACCTCAGCCACTGATTGTTCAAACCCTTGGATACCTTGACGTAGCTCATGAGCGCTTTCTCTCAACTGAAACATCCATGCCAAGATCTCCTTTCCTCTAATAATGAAACTCTCGATCCACTCTTGAGTTTCCTTCCCACAAATAACCAGCTGTCTCAACTGATGATGATCAATTGGTGTCTCTAAAACCTCGGGCAGCAACTGAGTCGCCTGTGATGAACCATGGACGAGGTTTGAAATATAAAGCCTGAGCTGTTGTATTTCAGCCTTGAGGGCTGCTTTGTCTTCTCCATCCTTGAGCACTCTTTCCTGAAGGCTTTTAGACACAACTTTGAACAAACTGACATCAACATGTCTGGTATTTTTACCAAGGTTAGCCTTAACTGTCACGAAGTCCTCCATATCCACTTCATCTCTGTTCTTATGTTCAGGAGGTAAGGCAGTCTCCACGACTATCTCATCATCAGGATTCCTATCAAAGTGAACTTGCTTCTTTGCTTTCTTCTTAGGAGGTTCCTGATAGATGTTATCAAGGTCATCAAAATTCACCTGATATGAAGGTCTTCTTCTTACCCTTCCCAAGGAGCTCTCAAGCCAAGACACGGTAGTATCTTTACTAACTTCATTAGGAGGTACAATTGCAATTTCTTCATCTTCAATATCTAGGTCAATATGGATTGGTGAAGACCCTGTCAGTGGTATAGAATCATGTGCCAAGGGCACTTCTTCTGTCTCCTTCTGAGGTATAGGCTCTTTTGGAGGAGCTTCTGCTTCAACCGTTGATGGCTCCTGTATGACTATACTTGAGAAGTCTAGCCTCCTTACATTTTTGGTTGACCTGCTGCCCTTCACACCATCTTGAGACTGACTTACGCCTTTCCCTTTTGATTGTGCTCTGGAAGAGGAGGGAAGTGATGACTGTACCCTTGGTGGCTCTGCTGCTGGTATGGAATTCTTCCTTTTGAGAACTAGGAAGACCTTGCTATGTTCGAGGACTTGCCTCGTCCTTTCTTCGATTGAGAGGGATTCCTTATTAGCCCAATTGACTTGAGGAAGGGGCTGATCTTCAATTCACTTTTGAGCATACATCGGGAGAAGCACATCCTCATCATTATCTGATAACCCTTCAATGTCTTCTGATAAGCAATCTTTCAACTGGTGAAGAGTGAGCCTACTGTAACTACGCCTCCGCACCTCGAACTCATCTATACAATTGGCCCAAAAATCTTCAAGGGCGGATATGTGAGCATAGTTTTTCTCAAGTCAGCCAGCGTAGATGCCATGAGGGTCATAAGATCGTCTCTCATTGTAAGGCTTGAGACCGAGTTTGTCTAACTCATCTCCCATGGTTTTAGCATCTGCTGTTGTACTGCATGTATAGATCCCCAGTCCTAATGGAAAATTGAGGGCGGGTTTCTTTCTATTCCTCAAGAATGTGTGGACATCATGTGCCTGCCTTAAGAATTCCATGAAGATAACTTCGTCTGATGGGTACCTTGGTAGCATGAGCAGAGCACTGGAATACCCATAGACTCTGAGATAGGTGAAAGTAGGAAATTGTATGAACCAATCTGCTCATTCCGCCATCGCTGCCCTGGCGACTGAAGAGATACGGACATGCAATTCATTGTCCAGGTCCTGCACTGTGTACATCAGAAAAGCCTCATTCACCCTCTTGTAGTGATGTAGTGACTTCGTGAATTCCAACTGAGGGTAAAAGTTGTAGATATGTTGTACGCTCAATGATCCCTCGGTGTTCAACCCTCTGAATTGACCTTGATAGGCCACTAGGTAGACTAGGTAAGAAACCATATGGAACTCATGAATCTGGAAATATTCCGTTATTTGCTGATGAAGGCTATCACTGATCAAGGTGGGTCAATCATAGAACTCGGTCTTCTTCATGATATGGGGTATAGTGTAGAACATCCAAGGCTGAAACTTGGTAGCATCTTCTTGTCCAGTGACCCTGTTGAGCAAGGTGATTATGATAGCAATCTCATCTTTGAACTCGCCTCGCCTGATGTTGTTAGGCAAAGTCTTATGCTTCTCCTTCGTCCACCTTTGAGCAATCTTCTTGCTATATTTGTCTTTGTGCATTTCCCACATTCTTTCACATTCACCCTTTGAGATAGTGACACTTTCAAGCCAAGGGGGAATGGAGAAACATTTCTTAATCATATCAGGTTTCAAACTGTAGATCAATCTGCCGTCAATTGATTGAATCTCCTTTGTAGCCAGATTGTAATGCTTGATGCAAACGATTACAAACTCGAGGCTCTGAACTGAAATAGGAATAGATGTTGCTGCAAGGAGTCTAGAGTGTCCCAAGTTTTTGATTGAAGTGTTGCCTGCACTCTCCAAAGCATGTAGATCAAACACCGGCTTGATGTGATGCAAGTTCGTTTCAACTGTTTTGATGAAATCATGGTAGAGAGCTAATTTGGTCTTGAAATCATTGGGAGTGTACTCCATTTCAAAAACCTTGAAGAATGACTGTAAACTCGCCTAGGTTCAGACAAGTTTTGAGCAACTTACTATTTTTAGAATGCTGATTTTTCTTCCTCGAATGGACAAATTCTTGAATTTTTTTTTGAGATATGGGTTTTGCTCAAAATTTCGTTGCAAGACAACCCAGATCGTCCATTTTTGAAAATTTTGATTTTAGACTGAAAAAGCAGCAAACCCTAATTTCTTCAATTTTTCACGAAAAAAGTTGGCACTTAGGTTTTGTTCATAATACAATTAGAAATGGACCCAGTTGATCAGATTTGAAAAACACTGATGGCTGATCGAAAAAGCAGCCAACCCTAGAATTTGAAATTTGCTTGAAAAAAGCTGTGATATGGGTTTTTTCTTCAGAAGATTGATTTGAGAGGACCTAGATGATTAAAAATTGAATGCACCGAGGATTTCACTGACATGCAAATAAAAAGAAGCTGCTGCAACTTGGTGAACTTCTTGAAAATTTCTTCAGAAGAATGAGATGATAAGACCCAGATGGCTGAAAATTTGAAAATCTTGGCCTTCTTCAAAAATTTGATCTTCTGGATGAAAAAGCATGAAAAAGCAAGGCCTTATGCTGCTGGTCTGAAAAATTTGATGAAGAATCAGCAAACTTGAGTTCTTGAATCTTGAAATATCACTTCAAACTTGCTGCTCCAACTTTCTCCTTAGAATGCTACTTGCAATAATGATGAAAATTGCATTGAAGAGGTGTATTAAATAGACTTAGGGTTTGAAATAGGTTTGCTTTCTTTTGCTTTAATCTTCAGAAACCCTAAAATTGGCCTATTCAATGAACTTGGACATTCTCTTCATCTTACAATTTTGAAATTTTTAAAAATTTCACTAAGGCATTGAAAGTTGGGCGCCCTTCTTGGCTAGAGGCGCCTACTTCATTCAGACTTAACCATTTTTTTGCGTTTTTCAACTTTTCTTCCATTTTGACCCCTGGTTTGATCCTGATTTCTGGCTTCCAGATTGATCTGATGAGCAAGCTGGATGATTCATCGCGTAGCCTAACTGATTCTGAGAAGATTGTTCTGGAGGCGTCTCTGGCAAAAAACTTCATTTTGACCTTCAAATTCATGGGAGCCTATTTCCTCCAGGGGCGCCCATTTTGTCCAGAGTTAGCCATTTTTATGATTTTCAAGTTCTTCCTTTTCTCCTGATCTTCTAATGAAATCTTGACTCTGGAAGCTACGCTGATCCGACTGATTGGCTGACAACTTCATTGGATAGCTTGACTAAAATCGACGAGGTGATCTTGGAGACTGCATTGGCGAATTCTATCATTTCAGAGCTCAAAACCTTGGGTGACCTTTCTCTCCAGGGTCGCCCAACTTGACCAGACTTAGCCATTTTTAACATTTCTTCATCAACTCTCTTCTACAGATGATCTCATCAGATCTGGTGACCCGGAGCTCAAATTGGCTGATGGTTGGGCTCATTACGAAGCTGAGGAGAAATCAAGAGGGGTTCTCTGGGAATACTGACTGCAGAAAAGTCCATTAGAGGCATCAAAAGCTTGGGCGCCCTTCTTGGCTGGGGGCGCCCAACTTCACCATACTTAGAATATTTTCTTGTATTTTCACCTTGCTTTTGAATTTTGAAATTTCACTCTTGTCAAACCCTCTGTTTAGCCCTCTGCATCTGATGACTGCCAACTCTGATTGACATGCTGATGATCTCATTGGAAAGCCTGTTCAAATCTGAAGAAATAATGCTGGAGGTTTTACTGGCAAATTTACCTGTTTGAGCCCTTAAAATCAAGGGCGCCTATCTCCTTCTGGGGCGCCCAACCCCTCCAGACTCAGAATATTTTTTGATTTTCATCTTTTAGAGTTGAAACCTTCATTCTGTACCTTCAACTTTAATCTGGATTTGTCGGAGATTGTCTAGTCAATTGCCCTGACGAAGATATTCGTTGCAAAGCAGACTGAATTCTGAAGAGATTGATTACTATGGCAAACTCTAACTGCTAGATTTGGCCTTTCAAAAAGCTAGGTGCCCCTGGGCACCTGGGGCGCCCAAAGTTCCCAGACTTAGTCAAATTTTGGTGATTTTCATGTTTTTCTTTCTGACATTTGTTTGGATCCTCCCTGTTTGATCATGAATTCTGGATGATCAGATGATTTGATGATTGTATTGCCAAATCCGTTGCGGAGTTGGAAGGAACTGAGCAACCTTTCTTAGAATCTCAAACCCTAATTTCATCATCTGGTGCCCTAAAAAGATGGGTGCCCTTCTTCACCTGGGGTGCCCAAGTCAAGCAAACTTAGTCAAAATTTCAATGTTTTCACCTTCTTCCTCGTTTCTTCGTGCTTGCTCACCAACTCTCCTCCTGTTGAATGCTTGAGTGTTGAATTTGACGCCTGGCAGCTGACTGACCTCCATTAATGACCTCGGAGCTCCTGATATGCTTCTGAAAAAGCAGAATAGACCCACTAGGGAAAAATTGATCTTTTGGAATTCTGACTGCACCAGCTTGATATGGAAGTATTTTGAGCCAATCAAAATTAGTTCGAACCCTAACAGACCAACTTTCTATTTTTAGAAAGTTTTGCCAGTATCCGTTTCAAAAGAAACCCAAAAAAACCCAGAAAAAGTTACTATTTTTAGGAAATTTCTAAAAATAGCAGTTTTCCTAAAAAGTAGGGATGAAAAATTGAGATCTGGGTTTTGTAGATTAGGTCGCTCTGAGCAGACCCAGATCATCAGATTTTGAAAATTTTACATTTTAACCCCTCATGCAAGACATGCACACCCAAATTCTGACCTTTTTGACAGATTTAACAAGAGTTTTACTCATTTCTTCAAAATGTATAAGTGTAACAAAATTTTTAATTTTGGGGTACAACACTAGACCATAGTCTTTTCCTGATATCAAACTCATCTGCAACATTTGCCCAAAAATCCTCCAAGTCTACCTTATGTCTGTACTTCTTCCCATTCATTGTCCCAATATGGTTGTGAGGATCGAAATCAGCCCTGGACTGGTGAGATGTGAATGGATACCACTGCATTTCCAACTTGGCACTCTCGGCTGCCTGTGCTATTGGGAAAGACTCCAACATATTTTCAATGAAAAATGGAAAGGAAATTGCCGCTTTCTACTTTGTTCTCTGGAAGCCCTGATATGTTTCCAATTGTTTGAGGACTTTGAGCAAGACCATTCTGTTGGTAGGGTAAATCGGAAGTTAGTATGGACATCCGGTAAATCCTTGAACTCTTATATACGTGAATCTTGGATACTGGAATAACCAGGATCTATACTTGCTTATCAAGCTCTTGGCCTCCTAAGTGAACCTCTGATGAATTCCTCCCTACAATATCTTGGTGATGTACATCAAGAAGGCATCATTTACCCTTCTAAAGTGGGTCTTCTCGCTAAGTTGCAGCTGTGTATAACAGTCATAGGACTTAAACTCATTTTGTCCATTACCTACCATGCCTTTGCAAATCAATCTTGTGTATCTGTAATTTCTAGCCAATAAGTAGACAATGTAGGAGCTCATGTAAAAGGACTTCGTCCTTTCCAAATTTTTTAGCTGTTCATCAAGATTATTGTTGATTATCCAAGACCAATTGAACATTTTAACACCTGAGGTGATCTCATCAATAAAATAGTACATCCAGGTTTCAAATGGCACACTTTGAGGGCTGCCCATTACTCTGTTTAACAGCAAAATGATGTCACCATACTCCTCTTTGAAGTCAGTACGAAACAACTTCTTTGGCACTTTCTTGAGGGAAGGCCTTGGCTTTTCTAACCACAACTTATTGACATTTGTTGCACAAAGCTCAAGTTGGTCCTCATAAAGTTTTTTTGGCATCTTCTTTGGTTTTATAGGAAGTCTAGTTGTAATTTGGTATCCCAAATGCTTCTTGAATGGCTAACTCTCCAAGGTTAGCCAATACTCTCCCATTTGGCGCAGTAATTTGTCTTTCTTGTGCATTGTAATGTATGACACACTCAAACATCAACTTAGCACACTCCATAGCCGGTGGAAATCCAGCCGCTTGGACAATGCCATTTCTTAGTGAGCAATAGGTGTTGGCAGGAATCCATCTTGCCCATACATTCTCCTTTTGAAATCCTTGAAATCCACATGCCCGAGGTTGGTGTCTATGACATTTTTCCACTTGGAATTGATCTTTGACTCCAGCTGCAATCCTTTATTGGTGAATTTCATCTGAACTTTTCTTGAAGGTCCTCTTTTGGTGGTCATCAACCTACAACAAACATGAAGAACATTGACGTTACTTTTAAGATCCTAATTCTGATTTTATTTATTTTGACCTTTGCTCGAAAATTTCACTTTCAGTTTGTGAAAAATCAAACTGAAAATGGAAAAACTTGGCTAAACACTTAGCAAATTTCACAAGAATTAGTGAATAAGATAGAAGAAGGATGAAAGAAATCAGTCAAACTTAGATTTTGAACCTTCGAAACTATATTTTTGACTATAAATCTGCCTTCAATTCTGAAAATTTTGTCTTTAACTCAGAAAAAGCACGTTATTTTCTGGAAATTATGTCCTTCAACTCAAAAATTGTACTATATTCTCTGTCCTCTACTTCGAATATTTATCTTTCGCAACCTTGAGAGAGACAAAACCTTTTCACAATCGAACTTTGGAGAGAATGAATTGAAAGTGACAAGTTAAACTTAATATAGAGTTGAAGAGTTCGATGATTTTAGCAACTTCATGTTTTTCTTTTTAGATTCGTCGAACTTGGACTATTTTATTTCCTCCAAAATGGCAACTTAATCTTCATTGGACATTTTCAAGAGAAAGTTTCTAATTTTCACCATGGCACCACCCTTAGCCAAAATATCCTTTCTTTGAACGAGTCGGCATAGAATCTTCTAGATTCTTCTTGAGTTTGAAAATTTTCCTAAGTGTTGGATATTTTGAAAATTTCTTCTAAGTCTTGGAAAAGTATAAAAATATTCTAAGTGTTGAGTTTTATTTTTCCAATCTTTTCAAACTTGATCATCTTTCAATCTTTCATTTTATCCATGGTGAACTTGATCATCTTCATGCCAATTTTACCTAGGCGAACTTCATGGTTGCTGTGTGACTTTTATTTCTAGCTGGGCAGACTTTAGCATGGTTTTGTCATTTTGCTTTGTGCTAGGGCAGAGTTGGAGTGCCCTTGGACAAAGGTGGACTTCATTAGGCGTTGGACATTGCAAGGGCGGAATTCATTTGAGCTTGGACATTGTAAGGGCGGAGTTTGTAGGTGTTGTGCCATTCCTTTGTTCTAGGGCAGACTTCATCATGTGTTGTGCCACTTTCCCTTGATCTAGGGCAGACTTTGCCAACCCCATGCCATTCCCTACCTTGGGCGGACTTTAGGCTTTGCTTGCCATGTGTGGGCAGACTTCATGGTTGCCTTGCCAAGTGTGGGTGGACTTCATGGTTGACTGGACAATATACATGGTGGACTTCACCTTTGTCCAGCCATGGCGGACTTTGAGCTTACCTTGCCATGCTTGACACTTGGATGAATTTCTCGCTCAATACCTCACGTTTATCTAGAACATCTGGAACAAAACCTCGCCTGGAGATTTTCCCTTGCTTTTTATACTTGGAGACACAAATTTTTGATTCTGAAGATAGGAACATTGTTGCCATGACTTGAGGGACCCAATCCTAGGTCAACCTTCAAAAAAACTGAAAAAAGCAAAAAGCAAGCCAAAAAAGCTGCTTCTCGGATTGGTCCCAAAGTGCCAAAAATAAAGAAAGCAGAAAAAGCAAAAAAGTAGAATCCCACAAAAATAGGAAGGTGTTAGAATTGACCCTAAGCAATGACTTTTTTCGTCCTTTGGGCCTTCTGAGCACTTTGACGATGTCTAGACATTGTTCTGAGCTTGAATTCCCTATTTGAAACGGATGACTTCTCAAAACCCTAACTCCAAACTCCCAAAGAAATGGACTTATGAAATTGCAACGCTAAGACAAAACCCCTAAAAAGCAAACTATTGGGGGTCCCCATTTGCAATGGAGCGATGTGTGAAATAGGTCACAACAACACTCAACTGACTTACTATAAATAGTAAGTGCATCAAAACGGAACCAAAAACCTTGGAATAGCTTAGCCTCAGAATATACCAACAATCTAGGGAGGTAAACACTGTCAATTGCCACCTAAAGAGTTTATTATCGCCCAAATTGGACCTTCAAATCCACAACACTAGCTTATGAGGGTCAAATGATAGGCTAATCTTACCAACTCTGATGCTCATGAAAAAGGGGACATTACAGTTCCATTTAGGAACCACATTGGATCTTATTTATTTAGTTTGGTGAAGAAATTGGTGAGGATTACATTACAGATTTGGAGGACTGTTTTGAGCTTTATGAACAGATTTAAAAGATGAAAACATAGAAAATTCTACCTTTTACGTTGGTCATAACTCTACCCATGCTGGCCGTACAATTGCAAATAGGCCGTGTGGTTTTGGGAGCTGGTTGCTTGGGTTTGTGAGCAGCCACTTGCAGGTTTGGAGGTGCCTAGGGTTAGGGTTACCTTTCATTTCATTTACAACAGCAAATACTTGCATTTTTTATTGTGGCTTCCAGTTTTTGGGAGCTTGCAGGAGCTGGTTGCAAGCACAACAAAATATCAAAGTCCAAAAATAATTCTGGGTATGTTAGAAATGGATATGTAACGTATTTTGATAATTTGGGTTGCCTTTATATTTTCGAAATATTGTATTTTCAAATCAGAAAATAAATTTGGAATTTTCAGCTCTATATATTTCTGAAAATTGTTATTTTTTTGAGTTAATTTGCTGCAAGTTACTGTATAATCTGCACTTCCTTTTTTAACTCAAACCATCTCAAAACTATTGCAAAATAGAATCAAATAAACAAAAAAAACCAAGGCTGAACAAGGGTCCATATTAGAGTGGTATCAAAGCTATTGATTCTGCCAGTCGGTGGGTTTTAACACCAAATGTTAATAGCAGAATTTTTCTGATTAGTTTGGGAGTTTACAGCTGTTTGCTTGCTTTTTTTCGAACCCGAAAGTTGGGGAAAATATTCATTCTGGGGTTGTTTTTGGTTAGTTTCCGACATTCATCTTTCTTTGTATTTCCTGAATGTCGGGTGTTTATGCGAGTACGATGAAATCCATGCAGGAACTTTTGACAAAGTTGATGCAAAATTTTGAAAATTATGAGAAGAATTTGACAAGATTTCTAGAGCATCTTGAAGTGTTAGAATCCCTAATTTCAGATGAAGGGAAAGAAAATACAAACAAAAAGAAATATTTTAGTATAGGAAAAAAAGAAATCAGTAGGAATGAGCTTAGAAGGCAAAATCTTTGTTTTTCGTGCAAAGGAACCTGGGAGCCTAATCATTAATGCACAGGTAAAAAGGTGAAGAAGCTTGAAGAAGAAGAGACAATCACAGAAGAAGAGGTTGGAAAAGAGATATAGGTGGTGGAAATTGTTCTTGATTGTTATGATCTAATTTAGCAGTATGCCCTATTAAGACCCTTGGTACGGGTACGAAACGATGCAGGTATGAGATATAGGTTCACAACGATGCAGATACATCCAGTAAACAAAATTTGGTCTGTGGAAACGAGCAAGGTACGAAACCTCCACTATGGATTCGTTTTTATTGTTTCCGGTTCGAACCCAGACATAATCCACATTGTCTCACACCCAAGTTGCACGTTTTTCAACGAAATTTGCAATTTTTAATTACTTTTTTGAATTTTTGTTGACTTCTAAACAATAAAATGATCCATATGATGGTAAAATAGAAGATTCAATAGGTTACTCATGATCAGATTAATCAAAGAACTTGGAAGCAATGATGTCGAGGTTTCTGCTATTACTATGAAAGGAAAACATAACTCCCCCCAGGCAAAGACCAAAAGCCTAAGTTGCATCTCATCCATTAAAAAGCCTATCAAAAGGAAACAAGTCAATATCTAGCAAAATCTGGTAGCCATGACAGACCTGATAGTCATTCCCCTTGTTTTGTTTTGAATTTTTCTTTTATGGCACTTTCCAAGGTTATGTTGTCTTTAAATGTTTAGTTGTAACAATAATAGAAATGGGCTGAGACACTTTTTACTATAACCTTGTGACTTTTCTTACAAAAGTAGAATCTGTAACAGAAGAATTTAATAACTTATACAAGTACTAATCTAAGGTCAAGGAATCAATAGAAGTAAATACATAATATTACATAGTTTTGCAATAATATGAGGAATCTTTTTATATATTGATGTTAAAATATTCTAGTACTAATGTGAGGAATCGGTAGAAGTAAATATAGTAGAAGTACTAATCTAAGGTCAAGGAATCAATAGAAGTAAATACAAAATATTACATAGTTTTACAATAATATGAGGATTAGCCAAATGATATGATGCTTTTTTTGATGACCCATATGATTCAGATTGATCAATGATCAATAATGGTTGATTGTAAACACTTGAATTTTTATGTTTGAACTTTAATTTATAATTTTATATCATGATGTTTGAGTATCACAAATATTTTAATATTTGACTATGAAAGTGGTGGTGTATTTTTGCTATGTTATTTGACTATTAATATGGTGGTGTATTTTGAACTTAATTACTACTACAAATATGTATATATTTTTTATTTTTATATGTTTTTGTATTAATGTACCCAAATCGAACCCAACCCCCAAAATTTTTTTGACCGAATCCGCGTACTAGAATCTCGTACCCAAACCCAAACCCAAAAATGAATCGGTAACTTAGGTTATGATGCTACTAAGATTGAAGATGAAGCTAGTTCCTCAAGTGCCTTCATTAATGAAGTAGAGTACGTTGATCTTCACAATAATGTTGAGAATGGACAATCTACTGATTTGGAGTTCACTAAATCAGCAAATGAAGATGTATGGATAAGGAATCAAAAGAATGATTTCCACAATGTTCCTTTCTAGCAGAGTAATACCATGGACATTAAGGAAGAAGTGTCACTTGTTGCTTCTACAAGTGAGGTGTGCACGAGTCTCTATATTGGTGATTTAGGGGTGGTTATTGATAGGCCTTGTGAAGAAGCAAGCAAAAATAATGGGGTGACAAATGAAACACAAATGACAACAAAAACAAAAGATGATATTGTTGAAAGAGAAAACCACCTTGTGAATGGAAGAAAAGAGGCGATGAACTTAGAAGAAAAGGAGTTAACAAAATATGGTGAGAATGTTGATATAAACTTAAAAGAAGAAAATTATGAAGGTCATAGTGTAGTGGATCTTGAGGAGGAACTCCATTATGCCTACATTGAGATCAAGAGGCTTAGAAAGGAGAACCAAAAACTAAAGCTACAAGTTCAAGAGAACAATGAATCTAATGTAGTGTTAGTATGAAGTCTTGTAGAATCGGAGAAGATAATTGTTGAGCTAAAATTTCAGATGAGAGAAGGGTACAAGATGAAAGAGGAAGTGAGAGTCCAATTAGAGAAAAAGGAAGAAGATTGTGAAATGGTAAAATCCGAGATAGTTTCTTTGAGGAAGGAACTAGAAAAGACGTCCTCCAAATTAAACAAGAACCTCAAGTTTGATAAGAGTACCGAGATTTTGGATGATATATTAAACAAGAAAAGGTCACCGTCAAATAAAATAGGACTTGGCTATGAAGAAAATCAAACATTCAATGAAGATTCCAAAGAGACTCCTAAGAAGGCAAATGAGGGAAAGACAAAAAGCCTTGAAGATACTTTCAAAAGCCCTATCAGAAATGAAGGTGGCAAAAAGACAAAGACTCCTAAAGTTGACAAGGACAATTTTCAAGAAGTCCTTTCCTTCGAGGCAAGTGCATACATACAGGTTTAAGAGTACCTTTTATGGCTATTGCTACTCATGCAATCATTTTGGGCATAAAGCAAGAGATTGTAGAACACATGTAAGATATGATTATGGTTGGAACAAAAATAGAAGATCTTATGGAAGGAACTATAACTCCTTTGTTCCTTTAGTGGATTATAGTGTTGTATGCAACAAGTGCAACAACTATGGACGCATAGCACGATTTTGTAGATGTGGTTTTGTGAAACCACCTAGACAAGATGTGAAGAAGAACACCATGGACAAACAAAAGGAGAGAAAGTTTACAAAGTATGGAGAAGGAAACAAAAGCAAAATGATGAGAAGGATAAATCTATGGTCATGCAAGATACACTTCATACACAATTTTGAGGAGAAACATGAATTCATGGGGAACCAAGTATAGCATTATCATTCAGCCCTATGGAGAAGATAATTCAAAATCAAGTATCTCAAAAATTGAAGAGAAGAATCTACTTATGCAACAGATTGGTATCAAAAGAAGATAATAAATTGGCATCAATTGTTGGAAATTGTGATATAGATGTCAAAATGAAGAAGTCTCCATGTAGAGGATAACAAAAAGCAATCAGAAAACATGAGAAGAAGAAAGGAGAGAAGACTTTCACAAAGAGAGGATGATCTTCATTCAGCAGCCAAGATATAGAGGAAGCATGTCACGCAAACAACATAAAAACAAAAGGTGGAGAATTAGAGAAAGAGGAATATTAGAGCAAGGGGGAGCATTAGAGAATCTCCGACAGGGGGAGAAGTTTATACTTATTACATTTGATGTGAGTAAATGAATGGATGTTTCCCATGATTTATTTGTGGTTATAAATTTAATGAGCATCCCTTTACCATTGATGTCAAAGGGGGAGAGATAAAAAGGGGGAGCAATACAAAAGGAAAGAATTATGTTTGTGTTGCCATCAATGACAAAGGGGGAGATTGTTGAAAATATTGTCATTGATGTCAAACGGGTTTTCAATATGAGGGGGAATTTATGAAGAATTTGCTTAATTATGATTCCATGACCTGAAGATAGGTTATTGGAATGAAGGCTCACTTTGAGAGGATAACATAAATTAAATGTTGATTATTATATTGGACTAATACCTAGCAGCACTCACAAAGACAAGACATGTATTAATAAATATATATAAAAAAAAAAAGTTAATGATATGCAGCACTTGAAGTTTAAAAGGCAATGATTTAAAGATTATTAACATTTATAAAATCAGAAAAAGACAAAACCAAAAAGAGCCAGCGGTTGAGAATAAGACAGTCAGAAAAAACAAGAACATATAAGACGAAATAGAGAAAAAGACAAAAGTTAAAAAAGGCAGCAATTGAAAATTAAAATGGAACGATACTAAGAATAAACTAAAGCAATTAGAGTTGAATAAAACAAAAATCAATAAGACAAGATTTGTCTTATATGCAAAGAGAAGGCCACGATTATTAAGGAAGAAATTAAAATGATTACAAGAATCGACCAATATATCTCAAAGAAGGCAACGATTGTAATTACTATTAGTGTGGAGTAAAATTAAAAAGGGTGCAGCAAAGCATCAATTAGTTTAAGGCAACATTGGTAATAAAGAGACACGCCCATTTAAATGGATATCTTGTTTTAAAGAGATGTGTCTCCTCATTTAAATATGATAATTTAAGATGTGAGTGTGGGAAGGAGAATGAGAGTGTGAATGATTGTGAATATGTAAGTTCTAAATGTGAAATCATCGATTATTAGCAGAGCAGATTTTGTGTGGAGTGAAAAGGATAAATCAGGTACACCAACATATATATGAATATGTACAGGCAGATTTAAAGCAGATCCATATGCAAATTTAGAGGAGATCAAGAGAGCAAGATTGTATGTGAAATTACGCAATGATAATTACCTCAATTTGAGCAGACCAAGAGAAGAAACTATTGAATATCTTTCAGATTAAGCGTAGATTTAAGAAAGAGATCTACAACAGTCTTGAGCAGTTTTTATAAGAGAGTTTATACCATATTTGTAAGGAAGTTAAAAAGTAGCATTACAACAGAGTGTTGAGTTAGAAGATTTCATCATACATACACAGCAGATCAAGAGATTTAGAATAACAGATATTAAGGAGTATATTTGCAGATTTCATGAAGGAATTGTGAAGAGTGTATGAGCAGATTTGTGAAGACTCTATGGGCATATTTAAGAAGACTATAGCAGATTTGGAGAAAATGTTTTGAGGTAATTATATCAGATCCAAGAGGAGAATTAGTGCAGACTGGGTACAAGTTTCAAAGATATTTGAGCAGAATTGTCCACACCCGTTGAAGAAGCAACATTGAAGGTGGAACATCATTCTTGAAGTTATTATCTTTTGCTAAGTTGGTTCATGGTAGTGGGGGTTGGTGCCTCTAATAGGTTGGTGCCTACAAAGTTTGTAAAAGAAGAGTTTATATAAGCAATATTTTGTCATGGTTTTCTCCTGTAAGGGTTTCCATGTAAATATCTTGTGTTATTATGTTCTCATGTGCATAATTATTGATGTTGAGTGAATAGTGTTATTGTGATTGGTAAAGTTTTAAGTTGGTGAAAGTTACGTTAAATGTTGATTATTATATTTGACTAATACCTAGCAGCACTGACAAAGACATGTATTAATAAATATATAAAAAAAAAAGTTATTGATATTCAGCACTTGAAGTTTAAAAGGCAATGATTTAAAGATTATTAACATTTATAAAATCAGAAAAAGACAAAACCAAATGAAGCCAGCGGTTGAGAATAAGACAGTCAGAAAAAACAAGAACATATAAGATGAAATAGAGAAAAAGACAAAAGTTAAAAAAGGCAGCAATTGAAAATTAAAATGGAACGATACTAAGAATAAACAAAAGCAATTAGAGTTGAATAAAACAAAAATCAATAAGACAAGATTTGTCTTATATGCAAAGAGAAGGCCACGATTATTAAGGAAGAAACTAAAATGATTACAAGAATCGACCAGTATATCTCAAAGAAGGCAGCGATTGTAATTACTATTAGTGTGGAGTAAAATTAAATAGGGTGCAGCAAAGCATCAATTAGTTTAAGGCAACATTGGTAATAAACAGACACATCCATTTAAATGGATATCTCTTTTTAAAGAGATGTGTCTCCTCATTTAAATATGATAATTTAAGATGTGAGTGTGGGAAGGAGAATGAGAGTGCGAATGATTGTGAATATGTAAGTTCTAAATGTGAAATCATCGATTCTCAGTAGAGCATATTTTATGTGGAGTGAAAAGGATAAATCAGGGACACCAACATATATATGAATATGTACAGGCAGATTTAAAGCAGATCCATATGCAAATTTAGAGGAGAGCAAGAGAGCAAGATTGTATGTGAAATTATGCAATGATAATTACCTCAATTTGAGCAGACCAAGAGAAGAAACTATTGAATATCTTTCAGATTAAGCGTAGATTTAAGAAAGAGATCTACAACAGTCTTGAGCAGTTTTTATAAGAGAGTTTATACCATATTTGTGAGGAAGTTTAAAAGTAGCATTACAGTAGAGTGTTGAGTTAGAAAATTTCATCATACATACACAGCAGATCAAGAGATTTAGAATAACAGATATTAAGGAGTATATTTGCAGATTTCATGAAGGAATTGTGAAGAGTGTATGAGCAGATTTGTGAAGACTCTATGGGCATACTTAAGAAGACTATAGCAGATTTGGAGAAAATGTTTTGAGGTAATTATATCAAATCCAAGAGGAGAATTAGTGCAGACTGGATACAAGTTTCAGAGATATTTGAGCAGAATTGTCCACACCCATTGAAGAAGCAACATTGAAGGTGGAACATCATTCTTGAAGTTATTATCTTTTGCTAAGTTGGTTCTTGGTAGTGGGGGTTGGTGCCTCCTGTAGGTTGGTGCCTACAAATTAAGTGGATTGGTGTCTCCTATAGGTTGGTGACTACAAAGTTTGTAAAAGAAGAGTTTATATAAGCAATATTTTGTCGTGGTTTTCTCCCATAAGGGTTTCCAAGTAAATATCGTGTTATATTATGTTTTTCTCATGTGCATAATTATTGATGTTGAGTGAATAGTGTTATTGTGATTGGTAAAGTTTTAAGTTGGTGAAAGTTACATTAAATGTTGATTATTATATTGTACTAATACCTAGCAGCACTCACAAAGACATGTATTAATAAATATATAAAAAAAAAAGTTAATGATATGCAACACTTGAAGTTTAAAAGGCAATGATTTAAAGATTATTAACATTTATAAAATCAGAAAAAGACAAAACCAAAAAGAGCCAGCAGTTGAGAATAAGACAGTCAGAAAAAACAAGAACATATAAGACGAAATAGAGAAAAAGACAAAAGTTAAAAAAGGCAGCAATTGAAAATTAAAATGGAATGATACTAAGAATAAACAAAAGCAATTAGAGTTGAATAAAACAAAAATCAATAAGACAAGATTTGTCTTATATGCAAAGAGAAGGCCACGATTATTAAGGAAGAAATTAAAATGATTACAAGAATTGACCAATATATCTCAAAGAAGGCAGCGATTGTAATTACTATTAGTGTGGAGTAAAATTAAAAAGGGTGCAGCAAAGCATCAATTAGTTTAAGGCAACATTGGTAATAAAGAGACACGTCCATTTAAATGGATATCTCTTTTTAAAGAGATGTGTCTCCTCATTTAAATATGATAATTTAAGATGTGAGTGTTGGAAGGAGAATGAGAGTGTGAATGATTGTGAATATGTAAGTTCTAAATGTGAAATCGTCGATTATTAGCAGAGCAGATTTTGTGTGGAGTGAAAAAGATAAATCAGGTACACCAACATATATATGAATATGTACAGGCAGATTTAAAGCAGATCCATATGAAAATTTAGAGGAGATCAAGAGAGCAAGATTGTATGTGAAATTATGCAATGATAATTACCTCAATTTGAGCAGACCAAGAGAAGAAACTATTGAATATCTTTCAGATTAAGCATAGATTTAAGGAAAGAGATCTACAACAGTCTTGAGCAGTTTTTATAAGAGAGTTTATACCATATTTGTAAGGAAGTTAAAAAGTAGCATTACAACAGAGTGTTGAGTTAGAAGATTTCATCATACATACACAGCAGATCAAGAGATTTAGAATAACAGATATTAAGGAGTATATTTGCAGATTTCATGAAGGAATTGTGAAGAGTGTATGAGCAGATTTGTGAAGACTTTATGGGCATATTTAAGAAGACTATAGCAGATTTGGAGAAAATGTTTTGAGGTAATTATATCAGATCCAAGAGGAGAATTAGTGCAGACTGGGTACAAGTTTCAAAGATATTTGAGCAGACTTGTCCACACCCATCGAAGAAGCAACATTGAAGGTGGAACATCATTCTTGAAGTTATTATCTTTTGCTAAGTTGGTTCTTGGTTATGGGGGTTGGTGCCTCCAGTAGGTTGGTGCCTACAAATTAAGGGGGTTGGTGCATCCTGTAGGTTGGTGCCTACAAATTAAGGGGATTGGTGTCTCCTGTAGGTTGGTGCCTACAAAGTTTGTAAAAGAAGAGTTTATATAAACAATATTTTGTCATGTTTTTCTCCCATAAGGGTTTCCATGTAAATATCGTGTGTTATTGTGTTCTTCTCATGTGCATAATTATTGATGTTGAGTGAATAGTGTTATTGTGATTGGTAAAGTTTTAAGTTGGTGAAAGTTATGTAATATTGATTCACCCCCCTGCCCTCCTCTCGGTATAACTATGTGCTCATCAAAACCATGAGCCACCTTGTAACATGCAAAAAATACTTCATGACATGTGTGTAGGAGTTACAAGTATCTTTCTAGAGGCTTCAGGACTTTGTTCATGAACTTGAGTGTCCAGCTTCACTAGAAGACAAAATAGCCCATTAAAAGACAAAATAACAACTCCTGAAGTCCACAAAAGGCTGCTAATTTCTTACACATCAGCAAAGATTCTTCTTACACCTCTTACAACACCATAAATAGTCATAAATTCCCATTCACTTCATGTCAAGTGTCCAATGATGCTGTCATAGGACAAATTAAGCTTCCCCACTGAATTCCACCTTGCAAAGAATATTCTAAGTGCTTAGAAAATAATATTTAATTACATAATTGTTTCTCTTCATGTGGGACCAACTTCCTCTTCCATGATTCTTGGAGTCACATGAAATAATAAACTATTAAAATATTAAAATTCAAAGTCCCAAGATTGCAAGGTTGATATCATCAATCCTAATAGTTTGTAGTTTGACTTTGCATTTCAACATTAGGGTTTTGAGTCTCTTCATTGTCTTGCATTCTAGTAGAACTCAGAGTGACACTACAAGAAATAAAATTTATTGTTTAGCATCAACTACAATGGCTCAAAACAAAAGGCTTCTCCTTTTGTTTTTCATACTCCAAGTTGAACAAAGCGTAGATGTAGAGGATACACAAATATTAGAATCCATGCACCTTAACCTTCATAAAGCAAGGATTTCACTTTTTTATTTTCCTAGAAAGTTGCACACAGCGGAAAAGTAGAAGATACACAAAATATGCAATCCTAATTTGAGTATCAGTCTATTTGAATAACAAAACTAGAAGTGTGAAACTAAAATAATTAAAATTAGAACATTTAAAAAATGAAATAAAAAAATTGAATATTAAATACTAATAGTTAAAAATTTAACCATTAAAACTAAAAGAGGAATTCTGATTTTTATTTTACTTTTGTTTCTTTTACTTAAGATTAAATGAGGTGCAAAAGAAGAGGATACACAAAAGTGAAATGAAAATCAGAAAGTCAGCTATGCCTGTTATTAAGATAATCATTATCTAAATAGTTTGAAAAAATTAAATTTAGAGAACTTAAAACAATGTTTAAATACTCTATAACAACAGTTATTAAACCCTAGATAGTAAAATCAGCAGTTATACAGCCCTAAAAACAATATTTAATAATTATAAACCCAGTGAATAGTTTGCATATATGGACATTCAATATTAAATTTTTTAAAAAAAGAAGGAAGCATTTTATGATTTTAAAACTCTGAAAATTAAAATAAAGTGCTTAGAAAATAATATTTCATTACATAATTGAGCATTGAAATATTTTAATAATTCTATTGTGATGATATAATAAAATGCAGAAAACAATGAACAACACTCAAAGTTCAAACTTGAAACAAAGGTTTGAGTATGAATTTGCAAAGTCTTACCTTGAAGCCTTGATGAATTCTTTGAATGAGTGATTGATGAAGGCAATTATGGTTATCCTCTTCCTTTTCCTCTCTCTTTTTCTTGCTTTTGCTCGATGCAATTACAAAGTGTTGATGGTGAATTGAACTTTGAAAAGAGAGTGGGTAGGTTTATTTATATTTTTTTAAGGTATGGGATGTGGGTCAAGACCATTAGCACTTTAGGGTTAGGGCTAGGTCTATAGGTTTTTAGAAAACTGTTTTTTAAATGACTTTATGCATTTAGAAGCCCTCGAGAATTTGCAGCATCTCTGAGAAGATTGAGGAACATGTAGGTGTCCCTTAAATAGCTTGGGGACATCGAGGCATCGCCTCAACTTCCCAATAGGGAGGATGCCTTTGGGGTGTCCCCTACTTCTGTAGGGCTATCTCAAGGATGGCCTCATCTGTTGGTGGTGGTGGTGGGGGTGGTTTGGGGATATTTCGTCCTTGTTTCCCCTTCCTAAGGACATCCCCATGGAACACTAGCAAAATTCTCTCTCTCTCTCTACAGAATTGCCATACCCAGCTGTACTAAACCCAGCTAGAAAAGAAAAATTGGTGAAGTGCTGTACTCAAATGTGAACCAGCAACTCAGGATTAAAGTTATACTAATCAAATGAACATTCTATTGCACTAGCTAGTTCAGCTCAGGAATATTATTGCAAGAAAACTTTAGCACTCTTATTTGAGTCTATTGTTAAACATCTCCTGTTTGTCTTCACCATTTCTAAAGTGCATTTTAATTATAAATCTCATATTAGTTTTCATTTTTATTGTTCTCCAAGGTGCTCCCTATTTATGAACCATCTTCTTGATGTAATAAATGTATTTGCACTTGTAATCCTTGGCTTAAGCTATCTACTTGATAATATTATTCAGATTAATACCTTCTTGACATTTGTCTTCCAGGCAGTAGCCGCCAATTTGCAGGATTTGATTGCCAAATAGAAAAAGAAGTTGTAATCTCAATACTGGAACGTGCTGCAAAATTTCTCCCAGCTTTGAGTCAAGTTTCTCCTCTTCAACTTACACAAGATGGTCATATAAGGATTGGTTTACGACCTTACAGTAAGTTTTTCATGTTATTTAATAGAGGTAGCAGTGCTAGGAATTGTTTTTAAAGTTCAATTTTATTTTTTTTTTCATGAAAAGGCATAAAAGCTCAGAACTACATTGTTTCTATGTGCTGTATAGTGGCTGATGGAAAACCAGTCATTGGACCAGTTCCTGATTTGCCAAAGCTTATGCTGGCAACTGGTCATGAAGGTGCAGGGTTGTGCATGGTAATACTTTTCTTTACCTGATTGTGACATCTTTTTGTTTTTGCTAATTGAAAAGATAGATATATGAGAATAAAATTTAACAAACATTTGAGTAAAAGCTAGATGATTTAAGCTTTCCGATCAAGCCTTTATAGGAGGGGTGGAAGTTTACAATTACTTTGAAGTAGCTGTCTTTGGAAAAAAAGGCTCTACGTAAACTCAACTGTGGCTCAGATTATCAAACACATTGCATTTACTGTGACAGATACAGAGTGTCTGCATTGACAGTGACACGTACAAAATGTCTGCAGAGTACAGTAAATCATTCATTAAAGAACTAATTGATAGACAGGCATGAGCAAGATTGTCCATACAAACTGCCAGACCACTTCATATTAAAACGCATTCAGTTAGCTAGAATAACTCACTCATAGTCACTTTGAAGTGGGTAGGAGAATACCATAATTTTAACAAAACATATGGGGAAATTTTAATACATACACACATATGTGTGTGTGTGTGTGTGTGTGTGTGTGTGTGTGTGTGTGTGTTGCACAGGGATGCCTCCTTGGTCCTCAAATCTCCATCCCCATCCCCAATGGCATTTTGGGTACAGCATGATGCTAGGGGACATGTCTTGGCCATCCCCACAAATCTTCAAATCTTTGAAACATTTCCAAAATGTGTTGCAGAAATAGGAAATGCTGCAGGGACGTTTGGCTTGTTAATGATAGTTGCAGCTTCAGGAGATCCTTCCAGCACAGATCAATTGGAGAAAACATAAATTAAATAATAGCTCTTCGGCTATTTAATTTATTAGCATATATTTAATGAGGAGGCGCGAATGTTATGAGGCCGACCTCATACTTTACTTTCCACGATTTTCTCTCTTGGCCGACTTGTTAATTGATTCATTAAATTTGTAATTTATTCTTGAGGCCGACTTTGTTCTTGAAGAGGTGCGACCTCTCATAGCAATGTATATATAGAGGTTCATCTTATCATTTGTGAATACCAAGTTTATGCTTTGTCAAGTGCGAATTTCTGTCAAGTGCGAATATTATCAAGTGCGAATTCTTCAATAGCAGTTTGCAAATTGTTCAAGGACAGATTGCAAATCATTCAAGAGCTGAGTGTAAGAGCTGTGTGCGAATTCTTATCAAGAGCTGGGTGCGAATCTGATCAAGAACAGATTGCGAATATCTTTGAAGGGCAGTTCTATACTGTCAGAAGTGCAGGTCTTTATCTGTCAGTGTATCTGGTGAAGGTACAGATTTTTGGCCCTGTGTTTGGCCTCATTGTAAAGTGAATTGTTGCCACTGTTTATATAAATAAGAGAGATCTTTGTTGTTGGGTTTTTCTCCCTCAAGAGGAGGGTTTTCCTAGGGTATCTGCTGTGTTATTTTGTCTGATTTGAATTAAGTTTCTGTGCATATAATCTGTTCTCTAAAATTTACATGGTATCAGAGCGGGTTTGAGAGGATCGTGATCAGATTATTGCAAATCGGCATACCCTTTTGTGTTCACTTATCTATATCAGTCAAGATGGTGAATGGTTTGAAGGTTGAAGATAGACTTGAAGGTGCATCTAACTTCACTTCATGGAGATTTAGGATCATGCTCACTTTGCGTGAAAATGACTTGGGTGAGTTCGTGGAGTCTAGCATTTCTGAACCTGAGGAGGAAGAAGAAAAGTTGCAGTGGCTGAAGAAAGACATTAAAGCAATGAAGATATTGGTTGATTCCATCAAGGATCATATTGTTCCTATCATCTCTAAGTTGAAGACAGCGAGAGATATGCTCAAAACCTTGGAAGAGATGTACGAAGTCAACAATACCAGCCGAGCTCTTGCACTAAAGCATCAATTGCATCATGTGAAGATGTCAAAGGGAGAATCTGTTACTGCATACTTCATGAGGATTTCAAATTTGAGAGATCAGCTCTCAACAATTGGGTATATGGTTGATGACAAGGATTTGACCATGCTCGCCCTCAATGGGCTACCTTTGTCTTGGGAATCCTTCATTCAAGGAATCAGTGCAAGATCGAAATTGCCTAAGTTTGATCGCCTAAGATCTGATTGCATTCAAGAAGAATCAAGGTTGGTGGCAAGAGGCGTGGGTCAAAGTTCAAAGAATGAAGACATTCATGTTCTCACCTCCCATGCATCAAAGAAGAAAGGAAAAGATGGAAGGAAAGGATTCTTCAAGAGGAATCAGGGACAAGGGAAATGATGATGCACCTCCATTCAAGAAGAAGAGGGATATATCCAAGATTCAATGTTTCAGGTGTGATAAGTTTGGGCACTTCGCCAAGTATTGTCCAACTAGACCAAAGCAACAGGCCACCGTTGCAGATGTTGATGATGCCTCTCCTCAAAAGGAATCAAGTGATTATTTGCTCTATTCAGCATTATCAAGCAATGTACCTTCCGACACCAACACTTGGATAATCGACAGTGGTGCTTCATGACACATTACTGGCTTTAAGGAGCACTTATCAAGTTTGGTGGAAAAGGAATCTTCTAAACAAGTCATCATTGGAGATGATGCTAGCTACTCCGTAAAAGGAATTGGGACCTCTACACTTCATTTGGATTCCGACATATCGCTTCAATTGGGTAATGTTCTTTATGTTCCCGGAATCAAGCGTAATCTTATTTCTATTTCAGCTTTGGAAGATAAAGGATATCAAGTTGCCTTCTCCAAAGGCAAAGTTCTAGTGTGGATGCAGAACTCTAGCTTCAAGGATGCTCAAGTAATTGGAGTTAGACATGAAAACCTTTACAAGGTCTGCACACGTTCATTACATGCCTTGGTTCATGACTCTTCAAGTCTATGCGATCTTTGGCACCGAAGATTGGCTCACCTTCACTTCCGAGCCTTACCTATCATGGAGAAGATGGTGATGGGCCTTCCTAAGTTCAACCAGGAGCACGAAGGTACATGCAAGGGCTGCGCATTGGGTAAGAATATAAAAGCCCCTTTTCATAGTAGTGAAAATAGATCTAAGTGTATTTTAGACCTTATTCATTCTAATTTATGTGGACCTATGTCTGTTCCTTCTTCGAGTGGTTTCTTGTATTATGTTCTTTTCATTGATGATCACTCTAGGAAGACTTGGATTTATTTTTTGAAATCTAAAGAATCTGAAGAAGTGCTGGATAGGTTTAAAGAGTTTAAAGCTTTGGTAGAAAATCTTTTTGGTAAAAGAATTAAGGTCCTCAGATTTGACAATGGTGGAGAATACACCTCTAGTAGTTTTCGGAATTTTTGTATTGATACAGGGATTAAGAGGGAGTTATGTGTTCCCTATAATCCTCAACAAAACGGTGTTGCAGAAAGAAAGAATAGAACGATTGTGGAAGCAACAAAGGCCATGATCCATGATCAAGATTTGCAAACCTTCCTATGGGTAGAAGCTTCCAGGACAGCTGTGTATGTTCAGAACAGAAGTCCTCATAAGATCTTGGAGAATATGACTCCAGAAGAAGCCTTTACAAGGAAGAAGCCTGAAGTCAGTCATTTGAGGATCTTTGGAAGTCCTGTCTATATTCATGTTCCCAAGGAAAAGAGAGCCAAGTTGGAGCCTTCTGGCAAGAAGGGAATATTTGTGGGCTACAGTGAGACGTCAAAAGCCTACAAAATTTATATTCCAGGTCAGAAGTTGATCGAGATCAGTAGGGATGTCACTTTCGAGGAAGATGTTGCATTTAGAAGATCCAGGGGGATTCACATGGAGATTGATAATGAAGAGTCTCCTTAGGATATGGAAGTTGACCATACTCCTGAGATTCAGAGGGAGACTTTAGAACCAAAAGAAGACGCTGATCCTGTTGAACCCTTGGAACCTACTGATGGGCCTACTGACATTGTTATTGGAAGAAAGAGACCTCTATGGGCCAGTCGCACTATGCAAGAGGCTGAAAGCTTTGCAGCTCCTAGAGGCACATTTAGAGAAAGCAAAAGGCCACATAAGTTCTCCAGTTATGTTGCCTTGATGAGTTAGATTATAGAATCCGAGCCTACCTGTGTTGAGGAAGCATCTAGTCATCAAGTTTGGAGAGATGCTATGACAGAGGAGTATCGGTCAATTCTTAAAAATGATGTTTGGGATATTGTTCCTAGACCCGAGGGCAAGTCTGTGGTATCTTCTAAATGGCTATTCAAGATTAAGCATGCTGCAGATGGAAGCATTGAGAAGTACAAGGCTAGATTTGTGGCTCGTGGGTTCTCTCAAAAAGAGGGAGTTGATTATGATGAGACATTTGCTCCTGTTGCTCGCTACACTTCAGTCAGAACCATCATTGCTATTGCTGCATCTAGAGGATGGAAGATTCACCAGATGGATGTGAAGACAGCTTTTCTCAATGGAGTAATTGAGGAGGAGGTTTATATAGAGCAACCTGATGGATTTGAGGTTCATGGGAAGGAGCCACATGTTTGCAAGTTGAAGAAGGCCTTGTATGGTCTTAAGCAGGCTCCTCGTGCATGGTACGAAAGGATTGATCGATATCTATCAAGTTTGGGCTTCTTGAAAAATGATGTTGATTCAAATCTCTACTTCAAGGTAATCAATGGTGATGCATTAATTTTGGTTTTATATGTTGACGATCTGATCCTTACTGGAGAAGATCACCTGATTCTTGAATGTAAGAAGGAATTGACTTCTGAATTTGAGGTGAAAGCCCTTGTCAATGCATTTTCTTCTGAAACGGAAGAATTTGAGGTGCAAGCCCTTGTTAATACATTTTCTTCTGAGACGGAAGAATTTGAGGTGAAAGCCCTTGTTTCCACCCTCTGACTTGAGTCATGGTGGATGTCATGTGTGAGACTCCATGACATATGTTGTACTTGTGTTTCACCCTCTGAGAGAGTCATGGTGAAAGTCACGTTGAGGTGACATCACGCAAGTGATGAACACTTGTACTTACCATTTTATGGTTGATATCGAGACGATATCTAATATCACGTTGAGGTGATATTCTTCTCTTCACATCTGGTTGCAGCCAATGTGATGAACATCATGTTGAGATGATTTGTCTTGAGCAGTTGGAAGATCTCTCCCTAGCTGAGAGGGAGTGTTAATGATAATTGCAACTTCAGGAGATCCTTCCAGCACAAATCAATTGGAGAAAACATAAATTAAATAATAGCTCTTCGGCTATTTAATTTATTAGCATATATTTAATGAGGAGGTGCGAATGTTATGAGGCCGACCTCATACTTTACTTTCCACGATTTTCTCTCTTGGCCAACTTGTTAATTTATTCATTAAATTTGTAATTTATTCTTGAGGCCGACTTTGTTCTTGAAGAGGTGCGACCTCTCATAGCAATGTATATATAGAGGTTCATCTTATCATTTGTGAATACCAAGTTTATGCTCTGTCAAGTGCGAATATTATCAAGTGCGAATTTCTGTCAAGTGTGAATATTATCAAGTGCGAATTCTTCAATAGCAGTTTGCAAATTGTTCAAGGACAGATTGCGAATCATTCAAGAGCTGAGTGTAAGAGCTGTGTGCGAATTCTTATCAAGAGCTGGGTGCGAATCTGATCAAGAACAGATTGTGAATATCTTTGAAGGGCAGTTCTATACTGTCAGAAGTGCAGGTCTTTATCTGTCAGTGTATCTGGTGAAGGTACAGATTTTTGGCCCTGTGTTTGGCCTCATTGTAAAGTGAATTGTTGCCACTGTTTATATAAATAAGAGAGATCCTTGTTGCTGGGTTTTTCTCCCTCAAGAGGAGGGTTTTCTCAGGGTATCTGCTGTGTTATTTTGTCTGATTTGAATTAAGTTTCTGTGCATATAATCTGTTCTCTAAAATTTACATGGCTGACCCTGAGACAATTGGGGATGTCTGAGACGTGCCTTGACTGTCCCAGGCATGGCCAGACAACAAGGCAAGTTTTTATAATGTTTAAAAAATATTTCATGACATTAAAAAAAGACTGTTAAACATATCGTGACAGCATTATAACAGCAGCAATGAATATACCCATGACAGCACTATAACAGCAATAACTTGAATATCTGATTTCATTGTTCAAACTTAATACTCAATGACTCAAACTAAATTTTTTTTCAATATGCTATTAAAGTCATTATTATTGTCAGTTGCAAAAGAGATTAAAGGTGCATTGGCCATGGTCTGGTACAATGTGGTGCTGTGTGAGAAGTGCAGACAAACAAATTTTTGGAATGTGGTTGGCATGCAAGCTTCTGCAGACCTTGTCCAACATCATTTAGACAGTGTCATGTTATATTGTTGTTGTTATACTGTTGTCCATTTACTTTGTTACATCCCGATTTTATAGCTACTATTGAATAGGGCAATTGATTGTAATGTTTGAATCTTGATGATGAATAAAACATGGTTGATCTCGTTATTAAATGAATGAGTCCTGTTTAAATGATGGTTTTATTTGATTGTTACTTCTAAATGATTTAGTCTTGATTAAATGTTGCTTACAATTATGGAATAATGTTATTTTAACTTGTGAGATGTTTTTACCTTGTTATGAGCATATGACTGCCGATGTCATGTCATGATGTGCAGGTATGAAGATTGATCCTCCGGACAGAGGAGAGATATCATTCGGGGAGGAACTTGGTCGGGTAAGCAGTAACGAGTATCAAATGAGCATACACACACGTCAGTATAGGTTCTGAGAAACCAAGTCAGTTATGATTGGTCTAGATAAGTCATCCTTAGGCTTGGAGTTATGTTTTCTTCTTTATGCTTTGAAAAGTGATGATTACTCGTTTGTCTGACTTATTGTGCTTTGACCATGATATGGAAAACGTGAATGGATATATGTTATAGGTCAAGTAAGTATGTATATGCATGTCAATACATACGTATGTTCTGCAGATGGATATGCCCATACGTACGTGTCAACATGATAAACATACATTTACGTGTACACTACGTATTGTGATATACGTAAATATACATACCCACATTCTCAGTTGCCTGTGAATAGTGATATTAATTATATTATTTAATATTGCGTAGGAATTTACATATACAAATACTAACATGTATAAGTGTAAATATTCTGATATGTAAATAAAATATATATATATATATATATATTTAATAATATATAAATATAAATATTTAAATTGTAGTTTTACTTGGAAATATATATATATGTATACTCGTTAATATATTTAAATATTAATATTTAAATATATCAACGCATATATATATTCAAGTATATAAATCTACAATAAAGATATATATAAATATATATATTAAGTTAAATAAATTTATGAATCTTATATTACCATGGGTAAAATTGTAATCTTTACTAATGAATTTAGAAATATTTGATTTTGATTTAAAATATGAAATCGATACAAGGTAATGATAAGCTTTGTATTGAAGTCAAAATTAATATTTTGTTTTTGAACTATGGAAATTGAAATTTTGAGAGAGTTAAGTATTTGAAACATAAAAATTCTTCATTGAGTAAAGTCGAAACATTTGAAAGGGGAAAAATACGTTTTTAAAAGAGTCATTCCCGTGAAAATGAAAGAGACGTGAAAAAGGAAATCGCGCATCTGGTAAAGACGCGACTGGTTCGTGCATAGGCTGCGACCTGGTCTAGAGAATAACCCAAATGCGGATCTCATAACGCGAATATTGTTCTTTAGATGCCTGAAATAGCAACGTGGATTGATGCAGGCTCGACATATCATCTGAAGCGAATTTTTCAAAACAATAATATCAAATTAACCTAAAATCTGGAGAATGTCTTGAGCTGTCAAAAATCTGCCACGAAAGTTGAAAAATTCTTCTCTTGCTGGCTCTAAGGAGGTCGAATCACCTTCAATTTGATGACTTAGGGTTAAATAATCCGCCAAATGTCTTTTTGACTATTTCTGAGCACTGTGTTGTCATTTGGCATGCCTTCATAAGTGGAAATCTGTTGCAATTCGGCCCTATATATTGACGCCTTCCATTCATTGTAAACACACTTTTGGAGCAACCTGAGTTTACTATTTTTTATTCCATATCCATTACATTATACTGCTTGAGTTTCCTGTATTGTTGAGTTTGATAATTTCAGTGAATTATTTCCAGCTTTTACCAGTCACAGTGAATTAAGTCATTTTGGAGTTTAAAGTGAAGTATTTGTATAGCTGAGTAGGAATTGAGTGGTGGAAGCACGTATGTGAGAAGAGATATAGGAGCTCACTATAGAGTGAAATACTTTCATAAAAAGAAGCCATATTTAGCTGAAACTCCGGAAGCTTATTTCAAGGAGAATTTAAAAGAGCAAGTCTGGAAGGAGAAGCTCTAAAATCAGGCAAGAGTCTTCCTATTATATAACTTTTGTTTAAGTGTTGTTTATTTTGCGTCTTGTGATCGTTGCTTTCAATTAGCTTTAATAGGAAAGAACTAATTCGATGAATAAAGCAATGCATTAAAGGAGAAAATGTGTAAAGGATTCAATGATTAAGGGGAAATTGTGAAAAAGGGATTGTTTGGTAAAGAGTTTAAAGGATTAGATTATTTATCTTGCATTAAAAAGAAATAATGAAAAAAAGATAAAAGGAAAGGTTTTATAATGCATTTTGAATGGTTATTGCATGTTGTGTATGATCTCTATATATGGAGAATACGTAGATGTACTTATTATCTACTAAGATCGAAATGATGGCAGAATCAAGTGAAGTCTTTTAGCTTAAGTTATTAGGATAACTGAGACAAGTTAAGTACTCCTAGGATAAAGAATTCCTAGTTAGGAGGATTGATACAAGACACTTGAATACTGTTTTCATTTCTAGTAGGTTCGTATGATTGTAGGATGTCTGGGATGACGGATTCACCCATTGAAGGACAAACCTATGCGTAGAGTAAGGAAGCCTTAAGTCAAATCGGCCCTGAGTAGTGTTTATGATAGATGACCTTCATTCGAAGTACTGAATGAGAATACTTTGGCCAAAGTAGTGAAAGGTACGACATCCACCTAGATGTGAGATAGTTGAGACTACACTGTCAGTTCATTGTGATCCGAGTACTAGATCGAGATTGTGAAATAGCAAGGTTCTAGTTTTGTAGGACACAGCACTATGCTCAGTTGGTAATCGTTAAAGGATACCCTACCAATCTCTTCTTCGAAGGGAGGGCCATTCATTGCAAAATGATCGTGCGGGGGACCGCATTATAAGTCCGTGGTTGGCGGAAAAGCGCCCGAGTGATGTTTCTCCTCCACAGTGAGCGGCCGATGTACCAAGATTTGAAAGGACGGACTCCTGGACCTTCTTACTTCTATTTGTGCAAAAGCTTACGAGCTATGTATGTAATTGTATTACTTTTTAACTTTGATTTATATTTGCAATGAAAATGAAATTCATGAGGAAACATATTGTAACTTGTACGTGTTTATCAATAAAGAAAGGAAGAAAATTTATTGTATTATCTTTGTTATATGTTACTTTTACATGTTAAAAGCAAGAATTGGAAAGTTTTTAATTTACGCAGAATTGGGTCGTATCAAACTTGTAGTAATTTGAGTATCTCTCTCTTTCTCTCTCTCTCTCTCATATATATATATGTATAAATAAATAATCATATATATATTGTCCTCTATCATCCCAGTAGTATGGGAGATGTCGTCACGTTGTTTCCCACATCCCACTGTCCCTGTAATGCCATGGAAAACACACATATATAGAGAGTGAGGTTGTTAGTGTAATTAATATTTAATTACACTTGCATAACTTTTCTTAGATAAATGAACTGAGAATCAGGGGGGTTTCTTGTATAATAATCTGATTAGAGTGTGTATGCACTTTTATCTTCATCTTGATTTGATGGCAACTCACATGGGTTATTTGGTTTCTTAGTTTCTTTTGGCCACATTCTTGCTCTTACTTGACACATATCGGATTCACATCGGTTCACAGTTTAGATTGGGAGTTTATGTTTCTTGATCCGCATTGGTTTAGATCCTTCTCAGTTTGAGGGCCATGTTTTTATGGTTAATGTTCCAAAATCTTCATGGTACTTGTTCCTATGGAAGAATTTTAGTCACAGTTTGGCATCGGCATTGAGATACATGGTTTCCAGATTTTGTCATCATTTCATCTACTGTTGCTTCATAGATTCTAAGGTTGTTCCAGTTTGTGAGTTTTCCAATGTTTCGTGGCATTGGGTCTGCTGTCGCATTATTATGATTCCGATTTGGTTTCTTGTAGATAGAACTATCTTTCCTTGCTTGTCAAATTGTGGTTCCAGTGTTCTTCCAGTGCTTCTTTGCAGCAGTCATCTCATTGTAGGGGGGTTTTGTCCCACTGGGTTTTCCTTCTCTACCTCATTATTGCATTTGTACTTGGGTACTTGATCAGGCCTTGTTGCCGGGAACCATTCATGCTTTTCTAGTCTCCCTAAGTTGCACTTATGGGGGGGTGTTAGTGTAATTAATATTTAATTACACTTGCATAAATTTACTTAGGTGATATTTAATTCCTAGGTTTATTATTCTCATCCTTATCTTATTGAGCTATCTTGTTGCTCAAGATAAGATTAGGGTTATGCATCTTTGCTTTTATAAAGCAAATCATATCTTGTAATTAAAAATTCCCGAATAATAATATTTTGCACATCTTTTGCAAAGCTTTGTTTTTTCTGTTTTTCTCTTCTGTGGAAGGCTTTTTCTGGTTTGCATTTCAGATCTTGGTTTCTAATAGAGGTGTAGATATCTACACCATAGAAGCATAAATCCTCAAAAAATCGTAAAAAACTTGATTTTTAAAAAATCTTTAGCCGAAACAAGTTTTCCCCAAAAAATCCCGATTTGATCAACCTTGATTTTCAACAATTTTTAAAGGTTTAAATCACAAAAAATTCACGTAAAAATTGTTAAAAAATTCCCAACCAACCCATCATGAACCCTAACCATGCAAAATTGCTATTTAATTGGATTTTTTTGTTGATTTTTAGTACAGAACTATCAGAACTAAGCGCTGGCTGTTGGGACGTGGTTCACCATCAAAGATTCGCTAGATTTCATCAAGTTGTTGAGGCAAATCACAAGTAGGCGACCTTGAATGGACATATATTTCTTATAGATGTTAAGGACATTAAATTAGAGACACGTTCTTTGGTATGCTTCTACGTTTGATGTTAAGGACATTAACATGGAATAGCTAAGAGATGTGTTGCTTTTTTCTCTATATTCCACACTATTGTCATTTGCCTTAGGCTCGTAGTAATGCTTTCCATGTATATAAATCCAAAGACACAATTTAGTGGGAAATAGTAGACAATATCATAAATACTAAGTAAGGATTCTATCTTATTTTTCTTAACATATTTGAACCTTATACGAGTACTTGCCAAAAGTAAATATAGAAATCCAAACTAAACTAAATTGAAACTCTATTGGCTTGATATCAACCTAAAGAAGTTTGTTTTCTTTTAATTCTTGTGATCCTAATTATTCAAAAGAATTTTAACGTTTTAATTGTCAACAATAATACCAAGGTGGTTGTTTAGATTATCAAGGTTAGGTTGGGATAAATTTCCTTTTCAAATGCTAACAAAGAGTGATAATTTGGAGGTTCAATTTGACATTGGGCCATCAAGTTTTTAATTACAAGTGGGTGTATAATCAATTGGGAAGCATAAGTATATACATAATAGTATATAGACTTTGTAGAACTAGTAGCAAAATGGTTCCTATCAAAAAGATAAAAATCAGCTTGTAGTGCTGAAAAAAATAAATTGTAGCAGTATTTGGTATCAAAATGAAGGATTATGTTGGTTATATTTAAAATTTCCTATATATTTTTGAGGTTTAATGCTTTGTTAATTGGTGAAACTCACTACTTAAATGCATGCCTTGCACTTGTTCGGGAACTACATTCCATTTAGGATCGTCATACACATAGAGGTTTAGAAGGCTTGTAGGGTGTACAATAGCAATATATGAATGCTTTAGACCTATATAGTGTAGCATTACATGCATGTTAAATAGGTATCAAGCAAACTAATACATGCCTTTAGAGAAGTCATGCCCTAGTCTTGTGGGTTTATCTTAATCCCTCCCAAAGCTGGCCTCATATATTTTCTCTTTAGCGATCCAAATAGATTTCAGCAACAACTATCCCATTGAAAGGGAATGTTCCTTGTGCTTTGATTTTCCATTGAGACTTGTACCTATAATCTCTCAAATTCTCAACTCAATGTCCATCAATGGTTTAACTCCATCATCCACTTATATGAAAAATCAAGGAAAATTTACTTGCATGATAATAGCTAAAATTGTGGCTCAAATAGTTGCTCTCTTCTTTTGTACTAGTAGATCTTTATTATCTGATGGAAAAAAATTTAACACTCCCTTTACTCTTTTACAAATCTGCTAAAATAGTTATCAATGAGGACATTTCAATATCATTTATGGTCTTTTGAGATTTAAGATTTTGTTTCAAAAGCATTTTCTATTACTCTATCTTGGCCTATTTGATTCAAATCCTATTAAGTTGAATTTGGCAATTGCTTCCTTTGTCGTATAGTTTCCCTTTCATACTCTTCATATAGTTTTGTTTGACATTATTCTAGAAATTGCAAGTATATTAAATCACAAATATGAACCTGTTGATTCCCATTTTGTAATTTATGATGTCTTCTCAACAAAGGAAAACTGTCTTTTTAAAGACTTTATTGAGCTTGAGGATTTTGAGATCCTAGAGGCAAACTTGGATAGTCATGAGGTTGAACGACTTAAGAGAGGCTCTGAACCAAGAGCTTCATCATCTGGACCTGCAGCCCTCTAGCATAGCTCTATTTGTAGTAGCAAGAGTCATTGGCCATGTTTGATTTTTTAGAACTTTGTACTTAGTTTAGAGGTTGACTTTGTACAAACCATATTGTAATTTGAAATTTTATCAATTGTAACCATCTATTTATTATTTATGCACTATGAAGTATGCTTTGTACAATGCAATGTAATCAGCGATATGGATATAAACAACAAAATCTTATTTGTTAGTTTTAGGATCAGATTTAAGCAAACAGAAAATGCAACACATAAGACAAATGAACACAACACTTTTACCCTGGGAAAACCCTCCTTCTCGAAGGAGAAAAACCCAGCAACAATATATCACTTATATATAGAATAAAAGAGCAGCAAATCTACTTTACAACTGGCCACACACTAGGCCGATCTGAAGCAATAAAAATAGCACCTCTCAATATGCAAATACACAAGCAATATCGATCTCAATGAATATATTATATATATCAATCTGCTGTAGATAAGCAACCTCCTCTTGAAGAATGCGAATTCCTTGAGAATAATAATCGATAATAAAATGAATGAGAGCCACCTTGTATATATACATGTTGTGGTGTCTTTCATGAGAGGTCGGCTTGTTTACCAATCAAGGCCACTTCACAGAGGTCGGCCTTATTAGAAATAAAATAATATAAATATTAAGTCAGTTTCCTTTGCATTTTATTTAATATTTATTTTCCTTCAAAATCATGGGAGAAAGAACTCCCGCCAAGACATCAACACTCCTCTTAGCTAGGGAGGTATCTTTCACACCATGTCATAGAGTCTCTCTCAACATGACATCCACAATGGCTACACCCATTTGTGGGAAAGAGTCATCACGGAGTCACTTCCAACGCGGATATCGGGCTATGGAGTCACTCAACATGACGCCCACCATGGCTACTCCCATGTGTGGAAAGGAACATGTGCACAAGTGCCCATCACGGAGTCACTCAACGTGATGTCGTCATGGAGTCTCTCAACATGACATCCACCATGGCTACTCCCATGTGTGGATAAACACAAGTACAAAGGATTCATCACGGAGTCTCTCAACGTGATGTTGTCATGGAGTCTCTCAACATGACATCCACCATGGCTACTCCCAGAGGGTGGAAAAAACCACATCTCCATCTCAGAGATGGACAAGGGATTTCACCTCAAATTTCTCTGTCTCAGAGAAAAATGCATTAACAACAAATCTTCATGATGATGACTCCCTCTGAAGCTCCAAGTTCTTGCATCAACCTCCTGACCTTCTCATCCAAGGTTGCCTCTGTTGGTTTGTCAGACTCCCTCTGAAAGTTAATTCCTCCTCTTCAAAGAAACTGATTGCAATGACAACTTGAATAGGTTCTTCCTCTTCAAGAGATGTCTCTAGCCACCAACTCAATCCCATGGCTGCAAGCTATGACTCCATGTTTCATCATTTCTCTAGTCGGCATGATTTCACGTGATGCTTCAAGCTCTTCCTCTCTATGCACCTCTCATCACCCTCTTGCTCCTCGATCCGTCTCTAGAAGCATTTTAGAGAGAGATTACTAATAGTTTAAACTACCCTCAAGAAATATCAATGCTAGAAGCATACAAGATTCACTATCCCAATGCATGAATTAATAACTACATAAAAGATTCATGAACATTATTCAAGGTATGAAATACTTATCTCTTGATTGATTTGGTTGCAGCCATTTTGCTCTTCCTAACCATCATCATCTTCGCCTGATGATGTACTGTTGAAAATACTTCTATTGTAAATTGTTATCAAACCACTTCAAATCTGACAATGATTCTCTGGTATGTTACAGCCATATGCAAATTCATAACTTCTGGAGCAAGGATTGATTCCGTTTGGTATACAATATTTTCCTGTCACAGCTCAGCTTACACCCAAAAATGAAGGCGACTGCAATTTTCAGTCACAGCTACATCAGAGAATAAGCATAAGCATAGTGCAACAACGACATCACTGAATGCTCTCATAGCCATCGATCCACAAATACATTGAACCAGCATGAGTTCACTACACGCACACGTTCATAGCAATAAAAATTTTGAAAGTCCATGCCTTAGTATATATGAATTAAACCATAGGCTGCTATCTCAAAAAATAGACTACAAGCATTTTCCACAGAATTATATTCGACTCAGCTGCAAGATTCGTCCATCCCTTAACTCCATCTCATACCATCGGCTAAGGCAAAGTAAAAACAAATTAATCCGCACTAGAAGAATAACGTGCAGTCGGGTATTATCTTCAATGTCTCATTTCTTAATGAATGCCAACAAATGCATATTGATTGAGAACTGGCGTTACAAAGTGAGTATGGCGCACGCATTTTCTTTTTGCAACCATCAAAAATTATTTCACCACACTCAGACTTCATGAACACATCATCCGCAGCCTGTAGCCGACACCATACAACCTTTGACCACCTTTGAAATTATATACTAAAATGGTGGCCGCTATGATGTCGACAATAATCATTCCTTACGGCTCCGATTTTATTTTTGTCTTCTATACAGAATGTGAATTTCTCTGCTTACACAAATCTGATCAGGGCTTGTATTAAACCCGCTCTGATACCATGTTAAGTTTTAGGATTAGATTTAAGAAAATAGAAAATGCAACACATAAGACAAATTAACACAATACTTTTACCCTGGGAAAACCCTCCTCAAGGGAGAAAAACCCAACAACAATATATCTCTTATATATAGAATAAAAGAGCATCAAATCTACTTTACAATTGGACACACACTATGCCGATCTGAAGCAATAAAGATAACACCTCTCAACATGCAAATACACAAGCAATATTGATCTCCATGAATATATATCAATCCGTCAGATAAACAACCTCCTCTTGAAGAGTGTGGAATCTAATTTGATAATAATTGGATGATAAAATGAATGAGAGCCAGCTTTGTATATATACATGTTGTGGTGTCTTTTCATGAGAGGTTGGCTTGTTTACCAACCAAGGCGTCACTTCACAAAGGTTGGCCTTATTAGAAATAAAATAATATAAATATTAAGTCGTCTCTTTTGCAAATATATTTGAATTTTATTTAATATTTATTTTCCTCAAGAAAATCGTGGGAGAAAGAACTCGCCGCCACACATCAATATTATTTTCTACAATTCATAGATTAAACTCTATTACATTTGCTCGCTGTATCCTATGCCATATAAATGCTTAAATGTTTTAAAAAATAGTTTTTTATCTTTCTACAATTTTACGTTTTTTATAAATCTGATTTTTCTACATTTTTTCAAAAACCTTATACTTTTGATTTGTCGATTTTCAAGAAAAATGGCAGAAAATGCAGCTTACATTTGTTAATATGCAATTACATATTTTGGTTTTATGGAAAATCTCAGCCACAATGTTGCAGACTTTAAGAAATGTGGAGAAATGTCCAGAAATGGTTGTTTATAATGAAATGGTATTTTGCTTGTTTTAATGGGCAACAATGTTATCCATGGCATTTGTAAAGCATAGATGCAAAGCAATCAGCTGATTTCATTTTTCTTTTGTACAGAGATTTTTCAAAATTTTAAATGAAATTTGCAGAGGGTTGAGGCAAGAAACACAATCTAGGCCCAGATTCACCCAGTACAACTGTCAGGTTCTCCTAGGCTATGAAAAAAATCTAAATAACCAATCTTGGTAGAGGGATGGGTACGGGCTAGTACGGCAATTTTTTTCCTTGCATACAGGTACGGATTCATGTATGCATATATATACACTAATATTCAATATAGCCATAATTTATAATTTCTTATATATTAAAAATTATTAAAACAAAAATACTCCTAATTGCCAATAAATAAAATATTTAAATACCTCATAATTTGCAAAAAATGAAAATATTCTAAATTCATAATTCACTTTTCAGTGAATTCTTAGATGTCAATACAACATGCAAATTACAATCAATATTCAATAATACTTATATGCTCTTCATCGAGAGCATCCAAGTTAACATTTGGTTCAATTTCATTTGAAACACAATCTGCTGCAATGCCTACTAGCCATGTCATATGTAGAAGTTGCCTCATCTATAAAAGTTTCTAATGTGACACACACTTGTAATCAAGTTTCTTATGTGACAAGAGATGCAAGTTAAAGTACACAAGGACCAAATCCTTAGTTTTATTTTGAACTCAATCAGTTGCACTTGACTAAGTGGATGAAGAAGTAACAGTATGTACTCCAATTTTGCTCAATTGAAGAACTCACAATCTATTGAAATATATAAATGTAAGTAAAATAACCCATGTTCCACAAAGTCTCGGGATAGGAAGAGGCAGGGACAAGGGAACCAAGGGCCTACAAAAATAACAATGAAGCTAAAGAATCTAACCAATTTAAATGATGAGAGCTATGTAGCTTTTAACAAATAAGTCAATAAGATAACTTTAGGGTCAAATTTGGGTTGGCAAATGCTTCTTTATTTTTAAAAAAATTGAAAAAAATTAAGTTTTTGGCATTCTTTTTTTTTTTAAACTTCCACGGGCTACCCAAGGTGCCCAAAGCCAACCCTAGGCAAACCCAAGCTGTTGCGGCCTTAAGTAAGACCCAAACCAAGCCCAATGGGTATGAAGGGCTTCTGAAGAACCAAATAACATAGGAAAAAATCACGAAACATGTGATTCACAACTTTTACGGTTTATCCCAATTTTTTCACAATTTCTGCTTCTTTGCACACTACACCCTATACCAACAATCACATGCCCTGGTAATGATTGGTTGTTTTTAGATTTCAAAGCAACTCAGGAGAAAGAAATGTTTTTCCTTTTTATCATGGCTCAATAGTAAATAGATCCAGTCTGTAAGGCTGTGGTCTAGCAGTAAGTTGAAGTTACAAGAAAGGGACTTGAAACCTGGCAGAGATCTTCCCCACTTGTAATGAACAAAATGCAATTAAGAACACTCTTCATGCACAACAAAAGAAATTTCCTAATAATCATCAACAACATCAACAATAATAATATATATTAATTTATAATTAATAAAAACAAACTCCCTCAAGACTATATCTCACCAACAACAACAATGATAATTATAGATATTAGCTTATAATCAATAAAAACAATTGCCAAGGAGAATATATTTAAGCTATGTTTAGAACTTACCAGGCCCATTCCCTACCTTATTAATTAGGTTAACTTGGCTTTATTACATCCATTTTCGATGGTAGCACCAGAATTGAAACTGAAATTTTAACAAAAGGGAGATATAGCTCAACAAAAGTCTCTTGTGAAAAAGGTTCCAAGATTTCTAGTGGACTTAGAATGCATGCTAGCATTAGCAACATCCTAGTCAACTAAACCCTAACAATAAAATGAGATTAATCAACAAAAAATTTGCCAATGCACCACGATACATGTAACATTAAGTCATCTTATGGTAGTTTGTGCATTACATGTGAAAGTGCAAAGTAAAGAGAATATAAGAACAAAAGCAGATACTGAAGAATAGAAATTTCAAAACAAAACTAGAGGCTTTCCTCTAATTTCACATTCATAAGTTTACTTAGTGCATTTTTTACTTGGATTTTTCATTTTGATCTCAAAATACAAAGACAATCATGCATAACTTTATGGATAGCAGCATCATTATTAATAAAAAAATTAATTTTATATTTACTTTTCTTGTCTTGCAAATATGGCATTTATAGCAGTATAGACAAAATAAAAACTTCCATCATACCTTCTGCACCCGTGCAAGGAGACGAGTAAGATTGCTCTTCAGGCTCCGCACACGCTCAAGGTTCTTGGTACTGACGTTTCTAGCCAGCTCATCCAATACAGGGTAAGCCTCTCGCTCGAGTTCTGCAACATTTGTATCCATGTTTATACAAACCACCTCCAGAGCTATTTCCAATACACGGAACTCAAATGGAAGTTCACACTGCAACCCATCTGCTGCTTCTGGGACAGGTAGCCAGGGTCCAGGTGAAGTTTCAGCACAAGTGCCAGGCTTTTCTTGGTGGCCTGTGGAATTACTTCCCTGAATCTTGGATGATATTTTTCTGGGGAGTTGTTGCCTGAGTTGATCCACAAATTGAAGAACAACTTGGTCCAATGGATCAAGCAAGAAGATCTCTTCAGCAGTAACAATGGCCTTAATATATTCCAAATTGACCACCATGGCTTTCTCCCTAGCTGTGTATTGAATCCAATAAACCAAACAGAAAACAGACCCCCTGTAACTTTAAGCCCAGAAACACCATGACAAGAACCATAAAAGAAAAGGATTATGGAATACATTCAATCAAGAAATATGAACTGTTTTCATTTAAAGTTGTTGAAAAGCTCTAAAGTTACGAATATTGTGCCTTAAAACTATTCAAAAGACACCACTATAGAACATGTCACAACACAATTATAGTACAATAACAGAATAGTAAGTATCAAATTTTATCCAAGAATATGGCTTGAATTTTGGAACAGATACTCAGGAAACTGAAGAAAGGAAACTAAAAAACAAAGGAACTATAAACCCACATTTCAAACAAGACAGTATAAGAGACTGCCATATATGTCCTACTAAATGTTTTCATCTTCTTTTCGAATATCCTAAACTATAGTCAGAAAGTTATTACCCTTGTACTTTTTTCTTCTTTACTGTACCAGAGGAACCAGCCTTCCGAGCACAATCGTCCATCAACTTTGATTTGCACTTAAATTAGCAGTATCAAACATTGAAAATCGTCTCATACTCTTTTGAAAGATGAGTTAGTACGGAAAAAATCATAAAACTCTACCTCAAATAGACTTGCTGTACATTTGTTGCTTCAAGCAAGTTATAAAAATATAGTGCCAACTCATTCCTTGAATAAGTTTCTAAGTGCCATTGTCATAGGTTGTCGAAAAGGGATACTTGTACTGCTATTCACCATGGTCCTTCCGATATATGAATTTTAATATTTATCATTTGTTTTCTAAGCCTATGTACTGCTGAAGCCTCCAGATAACCAGAAGTTCAAACAAGTAAAACCATGATGATTTTCTGATAAGATGGGATTTGAAAAATAAACATCAACTGAAATTAATACATAAGATTTAATACATTTCTCATTTGTAGAGAAGAATTTAGTTTTCTGATTTTACTTTGCTATATCTCTATGAACAGCATCCTAGCACCTGGAGAACATGTTTAATTCCCTATTTTTACCATTCATAGCAGAATATATAAAATTGAAGAGGACACTGGTGACCAAAAATGTCAGTACTCTCCTCAGCAATATATAGAGTCTTTTGCTTGACAGATCTTTGAGCTCAGATAACAGTTTTGGCTATGAAGTGGGAGGTAATAAGTGCTTAGAGGAGATGCACCATGGCAGATAATGATTATATACCATTTGGAGACAGACACCCCTCTAGCCTTCCAGTTTTACAGCGAAAACATTTGTTTTACAAGAGAATGAAACTAGTAGGACAAAACACTGGGTTCGTAGTTAGACTGGAGAGCAATTAATCATGCCAAATACCTTCCACCCTTCGACAAAATCACTTATATTGATCTCTAAAAAACACTTCTGGACCCCAATCTGTTTTTTAATGCCAACGGTCAGATGAAGAATTTTTCTGTAAAGACTCCATATAAAGCCATTGTAAGCCTCTCACACGCTACAAAACAAATAAGTTATATGATCATATGAGGCCAAAGCCTGAAATAGTTGAAAGACCAGATAAGAGGTGGGGAATTTGGGATATATAAAGCAGATGGATGAAAATGCCAAGTATCTTTGAAACTTGAGTAATGGGCTGGCTGGTCAGCAATCTTAGTCTAGCAATCAAAGCTAGGCTGGACAGGAAACACCAACATGGAAGGAGGAAACGGCTAAACAGAGTTTTCACAGTTATGGAGTAACACTACCACTGTGGCATTTGGTTTCACTCAAATATGTATTTCTCTTTCTTGGATCAATCAATTAGAAAGAAATCATTTGAGTGGCCTATGGGAAATCAAGCCATGTATTAAAGATTTAAGGACTATCATCCAAGTATATTCTGTTGGAATGCCTGCGTTTCTTGCTTGCATATACTTAAGTCCAACTTAGCATTTATTAAAGTAGTTGCATTTAATTTTTCTTTGGTCTGTGCATTGATGGAGGGCGGTCACCTGCTGCAGGCATGTTTCCCGTGATATCTTCTCCAATTTCTCCACATGTTTCTTGCATCTTTCCTTGCTTATTTATACAGGCCCTTTGTACATTTCTAAGCATCTCATTCACATCAATGGTGAAATAGCTTCATACTGGTTGCTTCTCATTGTTTTTGGTTGATTTGGCTTGCAGCACAGGCTCCTGGGTGCGTCAACAGCTCGATATCGAGCTCTTTGTGGTAGGCCTTCGCCCGTGAGTTTTTCACGGTCGGAATCCATGTTATTCCGCTTCCTGGACATTTGTTCAAGCGAGTATTTAGCCATTTTTCATTTTGTCCTCCAAGGCGTCTCACCTGTTGATCAAGTGGGTTCTCTTCCATTTCCATATCCTAAACTTTTTTGGAGTTCACTAGTGGTGAATTCCCTTCTTGTTCCTGTCTGGTCGTTCTTCATTGACAGGCTCTTTGCATTGCGAACCTAGCTGCTCATAACAGCCAAATTTTGCATCAACTCGCGTGGTGGCAAGGATACCTGGTACGCAACATTGGAGTCTCATTTGACCCGTGCGCAGCCTGCTGCTTGGAAGCTGTGCAATCCACTTGGAGGTAGCTATTATACTTACAAATGCCTTTATCTTCTAGCATAGGCGGTTGTTCTTGCATGTGGTGGCTTTCAAGGAGGTGGTGAAAGTCAAGAAGGAAGATCTATACGCCACTATGGGTGTTCTTCTTTTTGAAGAAGTTTCAAATTTGGGCTTCTGCCTCTTGCCAGAGGACTCATCTCCTGCAGCATGCACACTGTCTCCTTGACTCTGTGTTTTTCGCTTTTTGCCGTGATAAATAACTTTAGTTTTTTCCTAAAGTTTCCAAAGCCTCTTTGGCATTAGGGTTTGCTGTGGGCCCGTATGCGTTCTCTATAGAGGAATTCTTTAGTACCACATTAGGCAGATCGGTGTTCTCTTAAGGCTTTAAATAGCCCATTGTCCTATCACTCTGTCATCAAGCTACCTGGCGTGTTTTGTCCTTGCTTTATTCCTGCGAGTCTTGGCACTCTTTGCTGATGTGGCACTTCCATCTTTGGTGACTTGGCAGTACCTCGACTGTGTGGCCCATTCTCCTTGGTTCCTTGGCACCCACTTAATGGAGTTTGGCACGGCTTGTGAGGGCACCAGAGCACTTTGTGATGATCATATGGTGTGACCATGACCGAGAGCTTCAAAAGTGCCTAAAATAGACATTTTTTTCAAATTTGCGCAACTTTTGCAAACGGAGTCTGTTTTCAGTAAACGAGCAACCGTTGGAAAGCTGCTTCAACGACCTTCACTATGGACAAGGTGTTTTTTTGAAATTCTGTCATTTTATGCCTTTTTTACTAGCTTGAAGTTGCAAGTTGTTATTATTGTATCTCTTGGAAAATTTGGTGTTTGAGACTTGTAAAATCAATTTGTATCTATTCTTTGGGAAGGGGGGGAGGTGTATCGTGTATCTTGCTTTTTAGTCCTTTGTGTCCCTTTGTATATCATGTTGGACCCTAGGATTGAATTGCTCACTCCACACAACTACCACACATGGAAGCTCAAAATGTCACAATTGTTGCAATCTCG